>JAWQFJ010034001.1:222500-230000 GCA_034096865.1 Theodoxus fluviatilis
GTGAAACAGCTGGAAGTCTGCTGCAAATCAGCTATCCAACGAGCAAGGTAAAAACTGTTGTTGTGAAGCTGTGCATGAACTGTGTGTTTGTATGAGACACCTTAATGGCATCTCGCATTTCAGCCAGAACAGATGGAATATTAGAGTCGTTTGGACTGGCGGTTTCGGGCTTTCCTTCAGACAGGGAAGGACAAAACTACATTACGAGCCATTGTTCCCCCAAGCAGGGTTTCGTGTTTCCCGAGAGCAATGTGCCTGTCCCTCTCTTCACAACGTTCAAACAGCTAAAGTCATACGCTACTGCGTTTTAGCTCTCAGTGTATGTTTTCACTGTCATCTGAATCAAATCCCAGAAGAGCTATGTAGCAAAAAATGATAATCATGCAATTAACATATTGCAGGAGCAAGATGCTAAAGAGTGTTTTCTTTTTTTCCCATAACCACGTCAGCAAACTGAAAAAGCAGTATTGTATTCATTTTTGAAGACTTTTTGCACATGGGTATGACATTTTAGAAATAGGTAAATCATCACAGGTGCAGCTGTTGCTGGTGTTTTCACAAAATGGATTAAGAAGCATATCCAGCAAATCACTCTCTTTAGTTGACTGTTAAAATGGTTTATCTCACCTTAAATCGCTTTAATTTAATGTCAACCTGTACTGTCGTACGTTTATTAATGTGTGCAAACACATACTGAATTGTGATACCGTGGTGACAACCCTATTTCGCTGTTGTTTGGAAGGGATAGGAATCTGAGTTTAATCGTGCATTGATGACGGGTTCGAATTCTTGTGTCGTCGGATTCTCATCCATACATCAAGGTTTCCAGTCAGGAGCTAAATTCGTAACTTGAGGAGGCATTGAGTGCCTAGTCTTTGCAGCTGGAATACTAAGGTCGGCAAAGCGATCTGCGGCTGCTTCCACTGTGTATCTACCCACATTTTTCTCTGCTCTGTGACTACATATGACAAAGTGTCTTAGCCAAACTTATGGTAATGTTATTATTTGCTAAGTATTGAATACTGTGTTTTTGAAGTCCAAGTGATTTCAAAGTTTGTTGTTGATTTCAGAAACCTTAATTTATAAGAAGGTTTTTTTCACCCGAGGGAAAATGTCTCCACAACGTCAGGGGATATCGAAAAGACTGCGATACGCTTTGTGAAATAGCGCCTCCTGCATCACAATATTAACGTAGTCAGTTCTAAAACAGTACGGTATATCGTCTTCACAGCAACATATCTAAACCAGCAGAGGCTTCGCTGAAATCCTTGTTACGGTTGGGTTAAGGCTTTGGACACGTCCTCGGTTGCAATCCATAAAGTCCCCATCACTGCTAGTCTACAAGATGATGTCCATAGCCTCCGCCTTCTTCAAATAAATGGATGAATCTACAGAGTCAGGATGCAGCAGGTTTATTGAAAATAGCACTCCAGAAACGCTTTACACACGTGCAGTTGTTCATATAAGTGATACAGACAATTAAAAGAATCTTACGACGTATGGTCGAGCTCAGTTACATGTAGATCAGTCACTGTATGTGCAGGATATCATTCGTGTGAGATTCTTAAGTTTTCTGGTGAAATAAGGATGTCGATAATTTCAGACTTGCTGAACATGCCGAGAGTCCTCGGAGCATCCTGATATTGTCTAACAAAAGAGTTATTGCCCACCGCGAATATGGACTTACTTGCAAACATTTGACTTAATCAGGCTTCCCAACATGAACATGTGTATGCAGTCTTCAGAAATAATCTTCACTGAGAAGGAAGAAGGGCTGCATGAGGTTTTCGATGGATCCTCAGACAAATCATACTTCGATTCTTGCAGATAATGTAGAAGTGCTTCAAAAGTCACCTCTGCGACGAGAAGCTTGATCGTTTTGATGATGGAGAGTCCTATTCTGCTCAGGTCTCCCATTAACCTATTTCACTAATTCTATTTTGACTCGATCCACGTCTTGCAAGTCCCCAAATGACTGTGAATGGGATCGCGCTTGTTTCCTCTGGTCAACACCAAAAGTTCCCTTGCAATGCGTGTTTACATGGTCGAAGGCTCTCTCGAAAGAAAGATTTGCGCGGCAGCCTGCTATCACGCATACCCTTCCTTCCTCATTACTGGTGCATTGGCATTGAAATTCCAACCGGAGAGATCCAATCCAGACACTCCTCTTTGTAATTCCAAAGCATGCACTCTGATTTCTTTTATCGTCTGCGTTTTTCGGCTCCGTTTCGAATATTTGCTATTGCGTTTGGAATTCCCTTCACCACCTCTAACATAGCGTTGTCTTCCTCACTCGGAATAAGGCGGATCGCGCCTATCCCAGAGGTACCTATTTTAGGCCAATGCATGGCTGTGATCGTGACTCGAATGGCGAGGACAACGGTGCGGGAGATTAGCACTTCTTTTCTCTGGGCAGATCTGGTCTTTGCAGCCGATTGGGAATGCGCTCTGCCCTCCTTGATGTGGATGCGAGGAGATCAGTGGGTTGATTTCTGGCGTTCTATCCAATTGTGCAGTCCGTAGAGGCGCTCCTTTCGGCTGAGAGACGTTCGAAGTGGGAAATTGCGTTTATTCCCTGGACACTCTGCCGCAACCTTGGTCCAAGACCCAGCTTTTCATTCAACCCCCTTGTCTCTAAGGGAAAAAATGGCCCTCAGCAAGTTCATCACAAACCGCGCTTTTAATCATTTTGTTTTTTTATTCATGAAAAGAAAAGAAGCAGGGAATCATTAGCTGCTAAAAAAAAGTCTGTACAGAAAAAAACTCTCTCTTCTCTCTCTCTCTTTCTCTCTCGCTCTCTCTGTCTATCTCTCTCTTGCTCTCTCTGTCTGCTCTCTCTCTCTCTCTGTCTCTCTCTCTCTGCCTCTCTGTCTCTCTGTCTCTGTCTCTCTGTCTCTGTCTCTCTCTGTCTCTGTCTCTCTGTCTGTCTCTCTCTGTCTCTCTCTGTCTCTCTCTGTCTCTCTCTGTCTCTCTCTCTCTCTCTCTCTCTCTCTCTCTCTCTCTCTCTCTCTCTCTCTTCCCATCCCCCCTTCTCTCTGTTTGCCTGTCTCCTTGTACCGCATCTGAAATGTTTGCCTCAATGACTAAATGTAAGAAAGGCACTATTGCCTGATTCACTACCTTTATAATACATCGTTCATTCGTTCGTATTCGTTTTCTCCAAGCGAATGCCTTCTTGCAGGTGGCACGTTTTGCTGGAAAGACAGGAAATCTCTTTGTGTCCGGTAAAACAGCTACATGAAAACTAGGGAGAGATATAAATAAATACAGACGAGAGCATTGGCCGTAAAATGAACCCAGGACATCTGCGTGGCAGTCGACGATGATACAACGAGATCATGAATATTCATAACAACACGAATGTGTTGATGGTTATCTTCCCAACTTTCTTCATAACATCGTGCTTATAGTGTTTGTAATATCGTTTCCGATTTACAACTCCCCAACCAGGCAGTTGTAAAGCACCCTGGGGTGTGAACGTGCATCCTAGATCCGTTCTGAACTCCGACCCCTGCCCAGTCGCTTTACATGGGCGGTGTTTGCATTCTTCACACTTTACTCGATCGGGTCAGCTGCGCACCTTGCGATGACAGTCTATTTTTAGCAACAAGACACACGCATTAGAAAAAGTCAATGATGTAGAACTGTGCAAGAAATTCTTATTCAAGCGCCAGGACATCCTACAATTGACTGATGAAGTAGCAGAAGCCACATAAATTTCTATTCGAACGAGGCCAGGCCAGGCCGCCATGAGGACATCTGGGTAAACAAAATATACTGCTCATTCACAGGCGGGAATCCATCTGAATGGCTTTTCGAGGAAGTGTCCGACGGCTATGAAAAAATAGAACGCGTTCCTATTGGGCTGCAACTGGACAGAGCACACCGCCCTTGGGGCGTGCGAGCGCAGTGCTTGCAATGAAAACGGTGTGGTTGCCGGGAACCTGTCTCGTTGGAGCTCGATCACAGCTTTTCTTGCGACCCGCAAGCACGAAATGTACTGTGGAAGCGGCAGAGTTGTCAGCAACGTGTCCATGTATGAGGAGGTTTCGTGTCCATGTATGAGGAGGTTTCGTGTCCATGTATGAGGAGGTTTCGTGTCCATGTATGAGGAGGTTTCGTGTCCATGTATGAGGAGGTTTCGTGTCCATGTATGAGGAGGTTTCGTGTCCATGTATGAGGAGGTTTCAGAGGAGAGCCACAGTAGTCGAAGTCAAAGGCTCTCAAGCAACACTAAACGAGAAGAAGCGCAGTTGTGGAGGTGCATGAGCGAACATGAGTAAGGTGGACTCTGTGTCATGTATAGACAGATCCACCTATGCGACAGTGAAAGAGACGTGGGGTTTGCTGAATAACTCACGCAAACAGTGGTTCCCTTGTCTTTGGTCCATTTTACTGGCACTGACCACACTCGGCCAACTCGAGGGATGTCGGGTTATTGGATATTGACTTGCTACTGCGAGAATAAAGCAATCGAGTGTGCATCGGAACCTGACCACGTGACGTAGCCACCTCTGGGACTTTCTGACCTGATAACAATCGGTGCGGAATGAGATGAAAATGTCACGGGGTCCGCATGTCATACCGTGGTACGTGACCCGGCACACCGCACTCTCAGTGTGAAATACAAGCTGCAGCAGATTTCGAGCAGGACCTCTTTCCCCTTCCTAAGAAAGATCTGCTGGTTGGAGCGTGTGAGTTCAATGAATAAAAGGGAAGAGAAAATTGATTTCCCCTGGCAACTTAACTCTCTCTTCCAATCCTGGAGCAGCAGACAACTTCCGAATTCCTTGATGTGGTAATCTGATTCATTAACAGCTAGGACCCATCCATCTTCTTCTCATGGAGACCGGGCTGCCCTCACTGTTTTTTGTCATCTGCGTCCCGTCTGCGCCCCAGAATGACTTGATGCAATCACGATACAAAACCAACAGAAATTATCCTCATTCTATCTGAAGCCGAGGAATGAAACACCATTGCATAGCGGGACTGATTGAATTATTAATGCCTCGAAAGGGAGACCCCCTCTCCTGTTAATCCTTAGGCTGCCTCGATGCCGCCTTCCGTGACCAAGGCCTTGGCTTTGATTTGATTCCATGTTTGAGTACATACCAGGCAGTAAAGTCCCCCCAGTGCTAATGGTCTTCCTTTTTCATGACTGCCTTTTCCACGCCATTAACGTTTTCGATGATGATGACCCTAGGCAAGCAGAGAGAAAGTAGGCCTAATGCAATCAGGAAGGGCATTGCGTCTGAAAACATTTGCGAGTCTCCAAGGGCACAGTTCTAAAAACTGGACAGTTCTTTTAAATGCTTGGCTTGGTCTGTAAAGGCAACCACTTTGAATGCACGGTGGCTGCATATCTTCTGCTCGAGAAATAAAATAGCGTTTTGAGGACTGCACAGGAACTGACCCGTCTGGGAGGTGTATTTTTATGTGATAGGTCGTGGAAGCGTCCACAGAGGCCTACAAATTACGTTCCGTTACTTGTCTCTTTAGAGGCTGTCAGATAGGATCATAGGCAAAAAAGGATGCAGGATATGTTTTTTCAGACTGGATTTCACACAATGCAACCCTCACCACCCCACCCTCCCCTCCTCGTTTTCATCGGCAATCGACACTAGACAAGGTAAATGTGTTGTGTCTTTATTCAGATCCATAATCCTCCAACTTGGTGTGTGTGGCGATAGAACGATGGTGAATTTTTTTTATCTTTAGATAGGTTTGAACGTTGCTGGTACATTTATACTGAAAACCATTTTCATCCAATAGACAAACGAAAATTACAACAAAGAGCCCATCAATGGAACACGCCAGACATCCATTGAGGCCAAATTCCACTGAGCGAGCACACAGCGAGCACACAGCGAGCACACAGTGAGTATATAGCGAGCACACAGCGAGCACACAGCGAGCACACAGCGAGCACAATCCGAGCGTGATCATCGAACGACTTCCGGGTGCGTTTCTTGCACTGGCTGGAGGCGGCTCGATCGTCATTTCACACTGAGCGAGCACACAGCGAGCGTGTTTGTGTGTGTCGTGCTCCACAAAACTTCATTTTCACGGTAGAAATGCACCAGTTGGTCCACTGTGTCGCTATTGGGACAATCCGAGGACGTTGCCTTTGCAGATTATGGTAATTGCACTACGTCCAACGATTGGCTATTCGCCAGCGAACCGCTCGGTCGAAGTTGATTTGGTTCTACTTGCTGACAACCGGCATCAAAATGCACAAAACTGACACTCAGCTGATTTTTTTGCTCGTTCAGCCGTTCGACGACAGCGCTCGCTGTGTGCTCGCTCTGTGCTCGCTATGTGCTCGCTGAGTGAGAAATGACCATTGAGCCGCCTGCAGGCATTGCGTGAAACGCGCTCGCTCAGAGGAAAACGGCCTTTATAATTAAAAGAAATAAGTAATGCATGGGTGGCAATATACAATCTCAATGGGCTGCCCCTGTAACCTCTCCTCGTAACTCTCTCCTTATAACTCTCTCCTAAAATCAGTGCTTTGAGCTTCTGGGCGCACACGGCGATCGTGTATAACAGATTGCACTTGACTAAGACCACATTGCCACATACCCTCGCTGATTTCAATCGCAATTGCGCATTGTTCTACAGCTGAGACGGCATCTTCATTGTCCATCAGACGCAAATCACATGAAGGCAAATGTGTTTGGACTTTCGTTTGATGTGACACAAAAACCGATATCTTTACTTTCATAGAAGAAATGGGAATAAATGGGTTCCGAGTAGGGTTTTCAGCCCTTTAGAAACAGCTCACATTAACGAGTCTGGAGAAAGTGTAGATTGTGTGAAGTGAAAGAAAAATTATATACCGTATTGCTGTCATGCTAGGAATCTCACTCTACATTGTCTCTGAAGTAATTCTGTGTTGGTTCTAGCACGGCAAGGCCATATATTCTTGCAGCCACTCAGAAAGTGTGTAATGCTAAAATACAATGCCACTATTGGATACCATTATTCTCCTAGAATATTCTAACAACGTTAACTATGTGAAACAGAATTTTCCCCGGCTCCTGACTGCAAAAAATTGCCACAGACTGTCCAGGACAACAAAGGGCAGAACTGAAGGAGATTTTCTAAAAGCAAATATTTACCGAGCGAGCACTTTGCTCACAAACCAGGTTTGAATGTTACGTAGTGTTCTCGGGACATGCTCTGGGAACATTACGAACCTATCCTCTAGCCGGGCTCACAAATGCAATGTTTTCCTCTGCTCGCATGCAAAATCCTCATGTTGACGATTACTACTACACATGCATACGAAGAAACCATTGCAACATTATTCAAAGCGAGGTGTGGGTTGAAGTCGAATTCAGTCGAAATTCGGGCCACGGAATCAAGTGATACTACGCAGCTTTTCATGTAACTGTGTACGGAATCAAGTGATACTACGCAGCTTTTCATGTAACTGTGTACGGAATCAAGTGATACTACGCAGCTTTTCATGTAACTGTGTACGGAATCAAGTGATAC
>JAWQFJ010034001.1:235000-240000 GCA_034096865.1 Theodoxus fluviatilis
CCTCCTCCTCCTCCTCCTCCTCCTCCTCCTCCTCCTCCTCCTCCTCCTCCTCTTCTTCCTCCTCCTCCTGCTCCTGCTCCTCCTGCTCCTCCTGCTCCTCCTGCTCCTCCTCCTCCTCCTCCTCCTCCTCCTGCTCCTCCTGCTCCTCCTGCTCCTCCTGCTCCTCCTGCTCCTCTGCTCCTCCTCCTGCTCCTCCTGCTCCTCCTGCTCCTCCTGCTCCTCCTGCTCCTCCTGCTCCTCCTCCTCCTGCTCCTCCTCCTGCTCCTCCTCCTGCTCCTGCTCCTCCTCCTCCTCCTCCTCCTCCTCCTCCTCCTCCTCCTCCTGCTCCTCCTGCTCCTCCTGCTCCTCCTGCTCCTCCTGCTCCTGCTCCTCCTGCTCCTCCTCCTCCTCCTCCTCCTCCTCCTCCTCCTCCTCCTCCTCCTCCACCACATTTGACAAATGAGGCTTTGCTTGGGAGTTTCGTCGTAGAGGAACAACCTGGGATGGAAATGTGATTTTGTACCCTAATTCCCTCGACAGCGATTGACGGTTTTGCGGTTTGGAAGGGAGTTTACCGAGGGAGCTCATTACAGAAATAGACTGGAGACTTAATGATTAGATTTTCTTCCCTCAAGATACTTCACTTTTTATAATAGTCGTCACAAGTTGTTCTAATAACCTTTCGTCCATAATCATTCCTCGATAAAGTGGTGGGTTTTTCTCTCTCTCCATCCACTGTTGATTCACTCTGACAGTTGTCGTCACGGTGGTGCTTCTGATTGCTCATATTTTTACCTCTTGAACTCCCGTGGACAACATTTTTTCCTCCCTCTTTTTACAATTTGAGCTGCTGTTTCTCCTTTCCTCTCTGCCTTTCTTGTGGCAGTACAGTCTTTAGCTGTAGTTGACCTCTGAAGACGACCCTCTTGGCCGCACACAGAGCGTCTGCGATTGCTGACATTTAAATCAGGGTTCCAGAACTGCAATGCCCAGAGCTTTTTACACTGCGCCCAGACAAAAACAGGCTCACACTAGGGGCCTGTTGTCTCCAATTTGTAAGTAACGGAACGCTGATCACTCGCTGGGAGCACTCCGGCGTTCAGATTGCCAAGGTCTTTTTTCTCACACAGCCTCTATCCTTCATGCTGCACCGGATCTTGATTCAAAAGACGCATTTCTTTCTTCGGCGCGGAGAGGGCACGCGGGGATGTTCACAAATTCGCAGGAAATAGAAAATCTTTGACCGGAGTCCAGAGATCATGGCGGCCTGGAAAGCGTCGCAGATGTCCGCGAGGAAGCGGGAGCTTTGGCCCGGCAAGCCTGCAGCATTCATCGATCGCCCACAAAGACCTGCGTCACTGTTGTCCCTTCTCCTCCCTCCCTTTCCCTCCTCCTACCCCCCCCCCCCCCTCCTCCTCCTCCTCCTCGCCATTCCGCACACCCTGCTCCCTGTGGTCCCCATCCTGTTCCTCTCTCCCAGCTGACCGTATCTGGTTCATCCATTCTCTCCATCTCCACCGCCATCATTCTTCCCCTTTCCTCCTGACTTCTAGCTTTGATCAGTTCCCGTCACTTCCCTTTTTTCTGTCCGTTTCTTCGAGACTCTACGTCTCTACCCCTCCATCCTCTCACGTCTTGAAAATCTTGTCGTCACTTCCAATCTCCAAGCAATCTCTTTTCACATTTCTGTCAGTAAATCTTGACCTCTGACCCTTTATACTTTAAGATTATCTTGTATGGATGGTTGGATTGATGGATGGATGGATGATAAATGGATGGATGGATGGATGATAGATGGATGGATCGATGGATGGATGCATGGATGGATGGATGGATGGATGGATGGATGGATGGATGGATGGATGGATGGATGAAGTTCTACGGTCTGTCAGCCTTCGAAGGTTATCAAAGGCCATTGAGCACGAAAACCAGTAGAATAGTTTAGAGTAAGCCCAAATCAAATTAGATTGTCTCTACTTCTTCGCCTCTTACGAATCGTGTAGGGAGACGCGGTGGATCTATTCTGACCCCTAACCCACAGGGGGGGGGGGGGTTGAGGGAGGGGGGAACTTATCTTTGAGATCAAAGCTGAGATGGATGATTGTCGGCAGTTAACTGGCCCTTCCTTCTTCCTTGTCTGCTGTCGTCCCATTTCCTCCTTTCCTCACACTATCACTCGCCCCCCACCCCTACCCCTATCCCACCCCCACCCCACCCCCCACCCTCCACCCCCACCCCCCAGCCTTCTCCCGCGCTCTCACTCCCTTTATATCTCCTTGAATTCCCCATAAACGTTTCTAAACTTCCTTGTACCCGCATTCCTGAGTCGTTCACTGTAGGTCATTGTCATTAGCTTTTCTAGAGAAAAGAAGTAGGCTACTTGGCCCCGAAAGCTTTGCTAATAAAATTCTGAAGTTGGACGAAAGTCTCCGTATCTCCTTACTTCTTACATTTTCTGCAATAAAGTGATTTGATTTGATATGTATGTATGTATGTATGTATGTATGTATGTATGTATGTATGTATGTATGTATGTATGTATGTATGTATGTATGTATGTATGTATGTATGTATGTATGTATGTATGTATGTATGTATGTATGTATGTATGTATGTATGTATGTATGTATGTATGTATGTATGTATGTATGTATGTATGTATGTATGTATGTATGTATGTATGTATGTATGTATGTATGTATGTATGTATGTATGTATGTATGTATGTATGTATGTATGTATGTATGTATGTATGTATGTATGTATGTATGTATGTATGTATGTATGTATGTATGTATGTATGTATGTATGTATGTATGTATGTATGTATGTATGTATGTATGTATGTGATGAGTCTGCAACCTGATTTCAGGAGTTATTTGTCTTGAATTAAAAATGATAAAAATGAATGTGCCATCTTTAACGCATGAAATGAAATGCTCGTAAAACGTCTATTAGTAAGATAAAAGTGGTCGCAAAGGCATATTAGTGACTTTCGCGAGCAGTGTCAATATCAATGTAGGAGATTACTGGCTTTGAGAATGGTTAAACATCCGAGCGTGCACATGTAATGCATATTGGAAAATTGTATGTTTCCTATTTTGGCAATAAAGTGATTTGATATGTATGTATGTATGTATGTATGTATGTATGTATGTATGTATGTATGTATGTATGTATGTATGTATGTATGTATGTATGTATGTATGTATGTATGTATGTATGTATGTATGTATGTATGTATGTATGTATGTATGTATGTATGTAGGATTTCAGTGCAAGACAATAGCCCTGGTAATAGGATCACTCGGTTCTGTGCACAACCGTTTCGTTAGCGGACTGCGAATGATGGGAATCTCAACCCGCAGAGCCAAGAGCATCGCCCGATATGCTTCAGTAAGTGCGATGATTGGTTCCCACATAATGTGGAAGCAAAGATGTAGACAGGTCCTGCCCTGAGTAGAATTGAATGAAGAAGAAAGAATCACCAAATACACCTTGCCCCATCCCCCAACCCCCACCCCATATAATCCCCCTCCCCTCCTCAGAAGTCTTCTCCCACAGTACCGTTTCCCCACCTCCCCTATGCTGAGGCCCATGCTTCAAGTTCAGAAGAAGAAAAAAAAAAAACACTGAGAGGCTTCTCCCATTATATGAGTGCAAACCTGCACCTGTATGAGCACTTGTCACACCTGCCTGTTCTGTGCTAAAATATTAACTACATTTTTCTGTAGGGCATGAGGGAGCAGTTTGTTCCATGTTGACATACCCATATACAGATATGGTTTGTGTGTACTTAACTGAATAACCTATGAGAAACTGTTTGATCTATGCTGATACAGCCGTATGTGTACTTGTCACACCTGCCTGTTCTGTGCTAAAATATTAACTACTTTTTTCTGTAGACCATGAGGGAGCAGTTTGTTCCATGTTGACATATCCATATACAGATATGGTTTGTGTGTGCTAAACTGAATAACCTATGAGAAACTGTTTGATCTATGTTGATACAGCCGTATGTATACTTGTCACACCTGCCTGTTCTGTGCTAAAATATTAACTACATTTTTCTGTAGAGCATGAGGGAGCAGTTTGTTCCATGTTGACATATCCATATACAGATATGGTTTGTGTGTGCTTAACTGAATAAACTATGAGAAACTGTTTGATCTATGTTGATACAGCCGTATGTGTACGTGTCACACCAGCCTGTTCTGTGCTAAAATATTAACTACATTTTTCTGTAGAGCATGAGGGAGCAGTTTGTTCCATGTTGACATACCCATATACAGATATGGTTTGTGTGTGCTTAACTGAATAAGCTATAAGAAACTGTTTGATCTATGTTGATACAGCCGTATGTGTACTTGTCACACCTGCCTGTTCTGTGCTAAAATATTAACTACATTTTTCTGTAGAGCATGAGGGAGCAGTTTGTTCCATGTTGACATATAGATATGGTTTGTGTGTGCTTAACTGACTATGGGAAACTGTTTGATCTATGTTGATACAGCCGTGAATTCATATTCAGGTATACACGGGTATGATTGTTGTGTATTCAAAAAATATATGCAACCAGCACTTTGTATTCTGCTTCAGTAAAATATCATCCTCTCTACAATCAGTTGAATAGCAGGTGATCAAAGGGAGACAATCATGCTAAATTAAACGATGCTTCTAGAGCAAGCCATCAGCAGTTATGTCCCATAAGTACACTTGGCATGCAATTCTATTGAAAAAACTCTTTTGTCTCTATCTCCCCGTTTACACTCCCAAAGAAGCGACCACCATCGTGAGTATTGTAAGTAGTCAGACTCTACCCTATCCTAAGGTGCTACATTTCGCATGAATCATGTATCTATTCACTATGTACAACATTGTACTCCTTCGTGAATAAAGTCTTGTTGATATGTATGTATGTATGTGCCTGGGCAAGAAGAAGCTTTTGTTGGATAGAACTGGGGGAGAACAAGGGCAGCAGAATAGTGCATAGCACTAAGCCTATCTATCGTTGTGCGTGA
>JAWQFJ010034001.1:242500-245000 GCA_034096865.1 Theodoxus fluviatilis
GTGTTCTCTGTCATTGTCAAAACGCTTCTTTTTGTTTTCTCGCATTTGTCACGTTCCGTCTTGCGGGAGCAGTAAAGGTTAACGCCCTTTATGGAATAACTCACTTTCAAATTCTTTGGTTATATGGTTCGTAGGCCATGCTGTTTTCTGTCAAACTTTTCCCCCGAGCTTGACAGTGTGCAGTCCTCTGGGTTACAGCCTAGAGTAATATTTGATTTGTTGTATCCGCTTCACTTGCATTGTAGCACTGCCGGACTCTGAGTATATCCAAGCAATTAAATGTTTTTCTTCTGATAACATCAAGTGTTTCATTTCATCAACCAGTTATCAAGATAGCATTCAGTGTTATCGTGTCAAATTCCAGGGGTGTCTCACTCCAAAGAGACGAACAAGTACAAGAGTAACACTATTATGAATATTGGTGGCAGTGTTCCTCCTGTTACCCTCCACTATTCACTGCAAACGTCACAGATGAACCTCTTGTTCCTGTCGCTTTCCCAAAGGCACGATGGCACCTAACGTGGGAAAATGAGACTTAAATTACAAATCTTACACAACATATACCGAAAGAGCCAAGCAAATTTCTGTAATGTGCTTGAAAATCAGAAGGCTGTGTCAAACCTGTTCGTTCTCGTAAACCTGCATTTCAGGAGGCAGTGAATCGGAATGAACACACTCCCTGCAAAACTGTAGTCTCTGTCATCTGGAGATAAAATGAGTAATTTTAGTATGATGAAAACCGACACAATCCCTTAATTCAAACGTCATTCCCAAAATAGCGAGTGCGAGAGATCAAACAATTTGTGTTCCAAGTTGCTCTAACCTTAGTTCCTCAGGCACAGTGACATATCTTGTAGTACCTTTGTGTATCAATACACTTTGAAGTGTAGTAGAAAGGAGACACGCGAAATTTTGATGTCATCCTGCCTAAAAACTCCTTTTTTCCATCTTTGACTGTGTCGAGCGCCTCGAGCATGCCTATGGGCGTGAGCTTGGCGCTACAAAAATTGCCAACACATACATACGTCATACGAATGTAAGTCGCTTTGTTGCCCATGCTATTTAGCTCAAATGAGAGCGCACTGGACACCAATCATGGTGCTGGAGTTAGCTTTGTATTTGTAAGAAGCTATCGATGTTTGCCTGTCCTGGCGGAAGATATGCGCAATTCACCGAAGGACAGGCTGCATATTTGTGAACTTACGCACGCGGCTCCACCGTCAGATGTCCAATGTGGTTTCCGTTCTACCAGGAACTCCTCTCAACCACTCTTGCCTCAGGTCACAAGTGGACAGAGAACAACGGCCGTCGCCGTCTCTTCTGATGGAATCAAAAGATCTTGCCCTGCTTCCTTCTCACTTGAAGGCATTCCTCGATACTCGAACATGTCGATAAGACAGATAAGTTCCCTTGATTGCCTCCCCTATCTCCTTCTCCCTTTCTCTCAGACAGGTAAGTTATGGGATCTGAAGGCAGATACATTAATAAGACGCTCTAAGGGCAGACAAGCAGTCCTTGATGTTTAGCTCTGGTTTCCGTGGCTTCTGATGCTGTCTTGAGGCACTGTGGCTGTCTAGAAATGCCAACAGACTCTAGATGTCCTCTAGCCCCCTCTCACTGCCAGGCTTGATGGATGACATCCTTTGTTTCCTAGGAAATGTCGACATGCTAACTATTTAAGACCAAAGAAACCAAACACATGTCAATGACTGCCGCCACGAGAATTTTGTTTTCATTACCAATTGAAGTGCGTGTTTTTATAAAGTTAAGGGTCTATTTATCTAATACCAAGAGTATAAGCTGTTGTTTTGTTGTCATGTATAATTTCCTCCCTGTTTTTATTTTTCATTTAAGCCTTCTATTCTAGACGAAGTTATACGTGAAACTGAAAGAATATGGACGTGTTCAGTTTGTTCAAGATATTGAGAATCAATAAGAATGACATGACAATGTTTTTGCGACGTAGAGAGAAATAAAAATATATATTGGAGGTAACGCATTTTTCCTCAGTGAATGTACCTCACCTTGAGTGAAGCCAAATACAAATTAACTGACGAATGAGCGAAAGGAAATTCAAGTGCTATGAACAGGGGACACATCTAACCCGTTAAGAACAATACATATTTTCAACCTGCCTTGCAGTGATGCCTGCTACTTTACACATGTGTTTATGAAAACACGCACGCACACGCGCGCACACACACACACACACACACACAACACACACACACACACACACACACACACACAACACACACACACATATCACCACCACCACCACCACCACCACCACCTCCACCACCATCACCACTGCCACCGCCATTCCAATGAAAAAGACCGCCCATGTAAATCTTTTTACGATGTTTAAGTTCGAAACCTCTTAGCATGACGCAAGACTACAACTAGTCCGGACTACATTCTGAGTCCAGCCTTAATCAATGCAAATTCATAGCTCTGTGTCAGGGACAGTCCAAATTTGTAAAGACAGGGACATACCCAC
>JAWQFJ010034001.1:250000-272500 GCA_034096865.1 Theodoxus fluviatilis
ATGACTTTGATGTAGTAGTGATCTGATCAGTGCCTATCATCATAGCATGAGGGGGGGGGGGGGGTTGGAGGGCATATTTGACAGTATTTCTGTTCAACCGACCAATGCAAGGTATGTTTCAGGCGCTTGCTCACTGGTTTTCACTTTTTTATTTCCCAAATCTTTACCTCAACCATCTGTCTGCCTCCGTTTGAAAGTCAAGCAATTTTTAGTTTTTCGCTTTCGCTCAGCAACCGTTGTGGCACGCATTCGGATATCTTGCCTCTTGTAAACCACGAGTCACGACCTTTACATTGCTTGCGTCGCTTTGACCTTTCCTATTTTCGTCGGAATCCAATAGGTCTGAATCTTGCATGACTGTCAATGGGCTCTCCTTACTCTTCCTGAGGTTGTTTTGTCGCGAGGAATTTTGAGAAAGAACAGCTGGAAGCCCGTGGTCAGAACACAATCTTGTCCTGCTGGTATTTGTAGACACCAATTAGTGCGACGCAAACGGAGTTGAAGTGCCCCAATATTTGATGTCAGTGACATTTTTGAGCTCTAAATCTTCGAAACCCCTTGGGCAGGTTCGTTGCTATCTAGTTCGTCTAGTCTAATCTAGGCAACTTCCGCCAACTTTAGTTTTGGGGTGTTTATCCTTATCCTGGAGGCTTGAGTAACATCTGATAACTCAGGCTGGATTGGTCCAGCATTCACAGATCAAAAAATCAATAGCAAAAAGAACAGTCGTAGAAAAAAACCAAACAAATGATATCCGGTGTACAGCAAACCAACATGGTATGGAGTCTTATCTCTCATTTCCGTCTTAAGTGCGTCTCGAAATTTAGTTCTCAACCGCATCAGTGTCGGGTTGTAGACTCCTCCTTTAGGCGGATCGGGGTCCAGGTTGCAAATGACAGGGCTCCTGTGGCAACGCGAGGGACAATACGGGTTTCCTCTCGCACAAGCCAACACGGAAGGCCTTAATGGCGGGAGGGATGGGCACAAAAGCTTTCTGGAACGGGTCGTCCGTGGCAAAACTTGGCGATAACCAGAAGCCTCCATTACCGGCCAGACGCCGCGGCAAAGTGCGTGGCACATCACGACCTGGTGGAGCCACTCACACGAGGACGATCTGGCCTCAACCGAGGACATCGCCTCTGCACGGCAGGCCTAGGCTTACATGGGTGCAAAGGGAATGCATCCAGGCTGGCTGACTGAGACAACTCTCGGCAGAAAGAGTTTGGCCCGAATCGGAGTCCTGAGGATGGCTTCCTATCAAAATAATTTAGTGGCGAATCTCCGTTTGAACGAACACGAAGAAATCTCTTGTGCTGATCTTCAGTAGAGTGTCATGACACACTCTTCCCCGCACCACCCCTCCCTACCCTCCAAAAGGCGGCCTTTTTGTAGAAAGCCAATAACCAGAATAAAAAAGACACTAACTGCTTCTGATGATTGTGCTCACGTTTCTTGCAGTTTGCTTTGCCACTTTTTTCTGGTGGAATGTAACAATTGGACGGTTGGGCTGAATCCCCCGAGGTACAGACACAAAAAAAACTTGGACGCATTTAAAATGTTTACGTTGTCTATAGAATGACAACGTCAGGAAACAAAAATTGTACACTCCGTGGGGCTTCTTATCAAAATAAAAAAGTAAACACCAATTAGGATGGAGAAGTGTCTGGATGGAACACATCTCAAAAAGTCACGTGCGTACCTGTCCGATAATTGACGCGACCGATTACTTCATGAGAATGAGCAGGAATGAAAATTAGGTTACGAGCCGTTGGTGGTAGAGTGAACTGTTAGCGAAAGTGACTGAGGGTTGCCCAGTATTAGAATGAAATATAAAAGTGGACATTTTTCTATTGAAAAGTTTTACAACAAATTATTACTAGGTCTCATAGATGAACAAAAAGGGACAGAGTTAGGCAGAACTCCTCGATGCCTCTGTCATCAGCAGGAACCCTCCCTGGCTACTGGGCTTTTCGGACACTTGCTCCTGGAGCTCATCCAGAGGCGGTCCTAGGCAGCAAAATGAGGCCCCGGTATGTGTGTGTGTGTGTGTATGTGTGCGTGCGTGCGTGTGTGCGTGTGTGCGTGTGTGTGAGTGCGCGTGTGTCCGCGCATATGTGTGTATGTGTGTGTGTACGTGCGCATGTGCGTATGTGTGTGTGCGCGCGCGCGCGTGTATGTATGTGTATGTGCGGGGGGGTGTGCGTGCGCGTGTATGTGTGTGTGTGTGTGCGCGCGTGTGTGCATGTGTATGTGCGTGCGTGTGTGTCTGTGTGTGTGTGCGTGCGTGTGTATGTGTATGCGCGCGCGCGCGCGTGTGTGTGCGGATGTGTGTGCGTATGTGTGTGTGCGTATGTGTGTGCGTGCGTGTGAGTGCGCGTGTGTGCGCGCAAGTGCGTGTGCATGCGTGTATGCATGTGTGTGCGTGTGTGCGCGTGTGCGTGTGTGTGTGCGTGTGTGTGAGTGCGCGTGTGCGTAAGTGTGTGTGCATATAAATGTGTGAGCGTTTGTGCGTGCGTGCGTGTGCGTGCGCTAGCGCTCGTGTGCGCGTGTGTGTGCCTGTGTGTATCAGAGCAAAACAAAGGATTAAGATAGAAATCAAAGTTTTTCAACCCTGTCTCATCTACAAACTGATGGATAAAAAACTTGAGTCTGCTAGGCATTCTGATAGATAATACATAAGTCTCAGTTTAAAAAGTGACAGTAAATTTCAGTATCATTTGACTAACCTATGGCATGCATTCTTCTTTGAAGAGATTTTAGCAGGTGACAGGTCCCTAGCAATTTAAGAGAAGGTCACTGGAATGGAGAGACGAGTCTCTTGCCTTCCACAAGTCGAAGGAGAGTAAAACTGGGGACATCAATGCAATGAATAATTTAGCAACACCCCTGGGCGGGTTGGATTTCCATTACAGTGCTCAATCGCACATTTCACTAAGAGTGGAAATAGTTATCTCACTGCAGCAAAAGGTGAGGCAGATCCTCAAGGCAACAGAGAATGAGGACGTATCTACAGCAGTTGTAATCAAACAGTGATCTCATTTTTTCAAGTTCTGTGTGCAGCAGCTTTTTAGGCATCCCTAGGATACAACGTCCAGATTAAAGCCATGCCTCAGAAATGTAGAGAATTGAGAGAATCGTGTGTGTGCGTGTGTGTGTGCGTGTGTGTGTGTATGTGTGTGCGTGCGTGCGCGCATGCATGCGTGTGAGTGTTTGAGTGTGTGTGTGTGTGTATGTGTGTCAGTGTGTGTGTGTTTGTGTGGTGTGTGCGTGTATGTATGTGTGTGTGTGTGTGTCTGTGTGTGTGTGTGTGTGTGTATGTGTGTGAGTGCGTGCGCGCGCGCGTGAGCAGTGTGTGTGTGTGTGTGTTCCATTCAGGTTCCATTCATTATTACAGCAGATAAGTTAGGGTCTTTTAAGTGAGCCAGATACATGTTCACATTGAAAATAAAAGGAAAACATAACGACGTTCATCCGATTGTGATTTTCAATCTCGCGCGGCTCCGACGGTATGTGGTACTCAGGCGTCCAAGACAAATCCACGGCTTTGATCAACGAGGTCGCATTTCCTCGAAGTAATGTTCATTCTACTCATGGCTAGATCATAGGAAAGACATCGTGTCTCCAGCCAGATCAAGCCTCTGGTTTTCAATGAGCACGAATCACCAGTATTTATTGTATAGAAGAATGCTTCCACGAATAGCCCCGCCATTGGTAAATTTGCCTTCCCACGAACCCGCCCATGCTCTGTGGAGACAAGATAAAGACGTTCACCATTTTGGCCACGTAGCGGCGCCTGGTGCTTGGCCAACAGCGGCATTCGCGACTGAGGAATAGTCCCTGGCTGTCTGAACGACCGCGGGGAATTTGGAGAGTCGACAGCGCCGCCATGGCATGTTGAAGCTTGTTAGTGAGAGAATTAGGGTTGCCGACAAGGTTTTCCAAGTATTCCTGTCATCAGATGATCCCCTCACCCCTAACCCCCTCAACAGTCCATGTCCGCCCACACGAGACCACGACTGTGCCTTTGAAGTACTTGGATTAGGTACTGTCACAAGTCCTAGTTTGCGAGGACAGATACGACATTCGCGTGCAATAACGAATTGAGAGCTACAGGCACTGAAAGTGGGCGGTTTTAGAGACTTGGCGAACTATCTGCACCCGCATGTGCGAGTTCGAGATAGACACCACCGAGCGGCACGTGAGCAAGGCGTCTGCAAGTCAGTCGATCTTGGAACCTGGAGTAAGAGTGCGAGAATGGCTAAATGCGATCGGCACCCGGTCGTCCTGAACAACCAAATTTGGATCTCGCAACGTCTTTAATCCGCACCAGTGTTGCAAACGTTTTATTGTCTTTCTGAAAGAGTTTTGATATATCTTTGTGGTTTTCCACGCAACATTTTATGTTTACAAGCGAAATGTTACCCTTTTGAATGGAACATCGTCGCACTTTTGCTCGTTTTCCGTCAACGTTTTCTGGATTTTATATGAGATTCGTAAAAGCAAATGTAGATTAGTCTTTCTGCGCAAGAGGATTATTTTAGACATCTTGCAACATTTGATATATACATTGTATAAACATGTTATTCAGACCCAGCCTCTGAAAATATGTTTTCCTTTCGGACCGATGCGTGCACTTCGAAATGTTAAAGTGTTGCCAACCTTTACGTTTTGCAAGCAGAGAATCCACTCCAGGTTCATATGTGACGAATGAATGGCCTGACGTCAGTCTGGAGGACCCAGGGGACAATTCCGGCGGTTCGGCGCGGTGCCTCGAAGACACAGACCATTTTCGGGCATCTCCGTCACCTGAGAGGTTCCAAACTTAGAATCTTCTTTGTTGTTGTCTTTGTCCTCGCTGGAAGAATGGCGCCTGATGTTTGCAGAATTCCTGACATCCTCGAGCCTGAGTCTCTGTTGACCATGGTCACGAGAACTTTGCTTGATGGTGATGGCCCACCATGACCATGATGTGAGCAGACTTCCCCGACGCATTCTGACACGACGCCAATGAAGTTTTTTTCCCCTTCATTTTCCCCCCAGCGGCACAATAGCATCGAGAGGCTTCTGCAATGGCACCTCTTCACTCATTTGCAAAAATAGAGGGGGGAAAAGGGGGTGGGGTGGATGGAGGGCAGGGTGTTATATAGGGTGAGGGTGGGGTGGGGGTGGGGGATGGATGGGTGGAGAGTTGGTGTTGTGTGTGGTGGGAGTAGAGGTGGGGGGAATCGTAGCGTCTGGGTTTTTTTCGGATGACTATGACGTTTACATGGTGTCTGAAAATTCGTTGCCTACACCGTTAAAGTTGAGAATGGTGTGTCTGAATAAATGCGGATATGCGTGCGCGCTTGCACACGTGTGTGTGTGTGTGCGCGCGCGCGTGTGTGCACGTGCACGTGTGTTTATATGTGTGTATGCGCGAGAGCGCGCAAGCGTGTGCAGTTTGTGTGTGTGTGTGTGTGTTTGTGCGCGAGCATGTGTGTGCGTTTGCATGCAGGCGGTGTGTGTGTGTGTGTGTGTGTGTGTGTGTGTGTGTGCGCGCGCGCGTGCATGAGTGTGTACGTATGTGTAGAGTGTGTGCGTGTTTACGCGCGCGTCCATGTGCACGTGTGTATGTCATGTGTGCGCGTGCATGTGTGTTAGTGTATGCATGTATGTATGTGTGTATGTATGTGTGTATGTATGTATGTTTGTATGCATATGTGTGTGTGTGCATGTGTTTGTGTATCTGAACATGTGTGTGTATGTGCATGTGTGTGTGTGGGTGGGTGTGCAAGTGTTTGTGTGTGTGTTTGCGTGTGTGTGCGTGTGTGTGCGTGCGTGCGTGTGGGTGCGTGTATGTGTGTGTGTGTGTGTGGGTGCGCGCGCGCACGTGTGTGTGTGTGTGTATAAAAAATTTAGGAGTTTCTAGAGAAGAACAAATGGTATCATCACCATCAAGGCACCAACATGGCGCGTAAGAGTAATTGGACTTCATGAAAAACAGTCTCTCTCTCTCTCTCTCTCTCTCTGTCTCTCTCTCTGTCTCTCTCTCTGTTTCTCTCTCTCTCTCTGTCTCTCTCTCTGTTTCTCTCTCTCTGTCTCTCTCTCTGTCTGTCTCTTTCTCTCTCTCTCTGTCTGTCTCTCTTTTTCTCTCTCTCTCTCTGTCTCTCTCTCTGTGTCTTTCTCTCTGTCTCTCTGTGTCTCTCTCTCTGTCTGTCTATCTGTCTCTGTCTGTCTCTCTCTCTCTCTGTCTCTCTGTCTCTCTCTCTCTCTGTCTGTCTGTCTCTCTCTCTCACACACTTCTCTCTTTCTCTCTCTCTCTCTCTCTCTCTCTCTCTCTCTCTCTCTCTCTCTCTCTCTCTCTCTCTCTCTCTCTCTCTCTCTCTCTCTCTCTCTCTCTCTCTCTCTCTCCCTTTCTCTCTGAGACACAAATCATCCATTGCACTTAACGTTTACTTGCATTTGTGCGCCTCAGCGGGGATGGCCTCGGCGACTTTTTCCACGGTCAGCCTTCGCGGATTCGAGTCTTTGATCGCTGGACTTCTGGGACGCAGGCGGGGTTGGTCTGACCTCGATCTTCGACCTGCCCTGCTGTGCATAGTCGATGGTGAATCAATCCTTCCCCAGAGCCCTTTGCCTCCAGGGTAGCATGTCCCTCTCTTAAATTCCTGAAGCCGCCAAAACGATGACTTTTACCAAGGAGCAGGTCGGGATCTGTCAAAAACCGGCGTGCCACGAGGGGCCAAGACGCCATAACTTATTCATGGCAGCATACGATCCATGGTGGCGTCTCCCATGGTTGATCCTCGGCATCTATCTTCTTCTTACATCTTTGGATTTCTCCTCCTCCTCCTCCTCCTCCTCCTCCTCCTCCTCCTCCTCCCGCCTCCTCCTCTCCTCTCCTCCAATACCTCCTCCTCCTCCGTCGACTCCTCATACCTCCCTTCCTGCCTCACCCCTCCTCCCCTACCACCTCCCCCGCACCTGCCCCCTCCCCCGTCACATCCTCCTCCTCATCCCCCTCCCGTCCCCCTCCCCCCCCCCTCCCCTACCCCACTCCCCTCCCCTCCCCCTCCCCTCCTCCTCCCCCTCCTCCTCCTCTCCTCTCCTCCTCCTGCTCGCCTCGCCCACCCTCCCTTCCTCCTGCCTCCTCCTCCTTCTCCTCCATCCCCCTCCTCCTCCTCCTCCTCCTCCTCCTCCTCCTACCTCCTCCTCCCTCCTCCTCCTCCTCCTCCTCCTCCTCCTCCCTCCTCCTCCTCCTCCTCCTCCTCCTCCTCCTCCTCCTCCTCCTCCTCCTCCTCCTCCTTCTCCTCCTCCTCCTCCTCCTCCTCGTACTCCTCGTACTCCGCCTCCTCCTACTCCTCCTACTATTCCTCCTCCTTTAAATTTAAATTACACTGTTAAATCATGTTCACGGGAAGTTTGTCAAGGGTGAGGGTTTTTTCAGAATGTACTATTCTGAACATTTGTCGACACTGAAACACACTATCAGCTATTTGCCTGTGTGCGCACGCAGGCTCGTGTGTGTGCGCGCGGGTGCGTGCGCATGTGTGCGTGTGTGCGTGTGCACGCGAGTATGTGTGTGCGTGTGCGTGAGCGTGCATGCGAGTGAGGGTAAGAGTATTTCATTTGTTTTACTGGGTGTTATAAATGCATCTGCGTGCATAATCACTTCTGAAATATATTTAGCTTGTCTGTATCATTTTATATATCAACAGCTGTCAAAGGGATTTTGTTTTTAAAAAGGAAGGAAAATGTTTTCCAATGATGGAATAAGAGATAAAAAGAGGACAAAGAAAGGATTACAAGCATTCCCTGATGAAGCACGAGAGATTAAAAGATTCCTGCCTTAGGAACCTGAATTCCTCACAGACAAGAAAATGACAACAAAACAAATTCTCGCTCGGATCGATACATGAATTCACGCGGACAGATTGAAAGAATAAAAAGGGAGGACCTAAAATGTCTCTTTGATCTTGTTAATGCATGCGAAGGCTCCGTCGGAATTACCATCGCCTTCAAGATTCAGTCTCCTACGGGCCTCCCTGAGGCACTGTAACTTCCAAGACTGCCGAGACCTTTTTTGAGGATTGCCGCAAACAGACCGCCAGCGCACTCCCTTTTCAATTCGATGGCTGCTGCTGCTGCAACATCAGCAGCGGCAGCAGCAAAAAACCAACTTCTTAGCAAGTGATTTGTGCGCGGTTATGCAGCATGTTTGAAATCTCTTCTTCAGATGTAGTACATTGTGTTCCTTTATTGATTGGAGGTGAATGGTGGGATGCGGGGATGGAGTGGGAGGGGAGATAGTTTTTCGTGTTCTAATTTTAATATCATCGCAAAATTGCAAATGGGCAAACAGACATAGAGAAAAAAAATTACATCCTCTCCACCCACCCACCCCCACCCCCCTCCCCTCCAAGTACAGCAGGGTAATTTTTGTGAGTTTATGTTTACGCAAGGCAAACGATATAAATATTGACAGACTAAGAATCACACGCCAAATTTGTTTCAACAGGTGTGGAAAATCAACAACTGTCTACATTGTAGGCAATGCAAATCTTCATGATACATTTTTTTTAAAATTAAAGCAACAGACGGACACATATTAACAACTCAAATTGCATCGCACCATGCCTCTGCGCTTGCAAAACATTTCGCTTGTCTTTTTATTCGTTTCTTTCCACAGTACACATCCTATATCAGGATTGAGAATATGGCATCTAGGAATTGTGCATTGTATACAAAGGCGGAAAAGTTTAATCCACTTGCTGTTTCACGGCAAGAGCAACATCGCAAAACCCAACTTGCCCATACTATCCCTCTTAGCGACAAGATACCCTTTTTGGCATTGGCCACGCTAGGCCCTACCACCCACACGCTCCTCGTGAGTTTTGAACAAGAATGAAGCGCCAAGTAATGGCTTCACCAGAGTCTCACGCTTGGACGTCGCCCACACAGATAATGTGGCGCAGCAAAAAAGCCTTCGAATGCCACGTATTACGATTTTCCGTGTAATAGCAAGGTTTGAAATTCGATTTTGTGGGAATGCAGTCATTATCCGCTCTCTGCTCGCTGCCTTGACATTTGAAAATGGTGTTTGCTCATTTCATGTAGGACCCATCATGACTGCAAAAAGTAGAATCGACTGGGGATATTTGCTTAGTTCTTTGCCGCAAAAGGAAAGCATTCGTCGGATTAGGCACTGCTTGCAAATAAAGATCGAACCTCCTGCTTATCTCGGGAGCTTCGACGCTGCTATTTCCCCACCATGTTTACTCAAAGACCACATTCTTAATCTCACTGGAAACCATGGAGAGTCACATCGAATGGTCTCCAGAAGTCGACACAGAGCGCTCCCTGGTTTCAGTCACTTGCTGATGAAATTTAGGCAGTCGGACCTCGGCTTTCCTTTAGCGAGCTGCAAACTTGCGTTGGGAACTTCCTCTAATCGATTCTGCTGGAGCTCTGGGCTTCTCAGTCTAGTCAAATACAATTAGGTTCAACCACTCGTGGCGTGTACTGCTCTTGACCTTTCCAAGAATAATGACACACTAAAGGATACGCTGGAAATGGGAGCGTCTTCACCAATATTTCAAAATGTGACTAACAAATGCTCAACGAAAGAGTACCTCTCATTTCTGGGTTTGATCTCTCTCTCTCTCTCTCTCTCTCTCTCTCTCTCTCTCTCTCTCTCTCTCTCTCTCTCTCTGTCTCTCTCTGTCTCCCTCTGTCTCTGTCTCTCTCTCTCTCTGTGTCTCTCTCTGTCTCTCTGTGTCTCTCTGTCTCTGTCTCTCTCTGTGTCTCTCTGTGTCTCTCTCTGTCTCTCTGTCTCTGTCTCTCTCTCTCTCTCTCTCTCTCTCTCTCTCTTATATTTTGCCTCAAGATTTGAATGTAAGAAAGGCACTACTGCCTAATTCACTACCCTTGTAAAATAAAGTTCGTTCGTTCGTTCGTTCTCTCTCTCTCTCTCTCTCTCTGTATGAGTTGAAGGCGGAAGTTGAGATTAATGAGGTTGTTACATGAACCACATGAGAAGAGGGCTATTTCCCTTCCGGCGATCTTGACCCCAGAAATGTTCATAGACACGTTTGCCTAGGCTCTCTCGGCATCACCCATTTGGACGTGGTGTCAGTGATTCCTCCGCAGTAATTCAGGCGGTTGAACATCCGTTCTGTCAAATGGATTTCGTGACGGCAGTCACTGATAGTATACCATGCCGTCGCTAGAAATGTCTCAGTTCCATGCTTTCTGGTAGTGACAGATAACACTTGTACTGCTTGGTTTATCCCTCATAAGAGGGGCACTAGCGCGGACTGAGGAAATCAAAAGCAGTTACCCTTTCCAATGATGAATGACTGAAACACGTGTGAAGAGAGCAAACACACTAAACGATTGAGGGAGGTTCTACTGAAAAAGGGATAGAAGCGACAAGCGACCGCGTTCAGGCCACAGGAGCAAGCAGGGTGAGCATAGCGTGGAACATACTACTTTGCAACACACACAGCCGGACAAGTGTCAGCGATCTGTGTTCCAAATAGATCACCTAGCTACACGTTCCAAACGCAGGGGAGGAAACTGTGTGTCTGACTCCGCGACAAGCCCCCGCCAGCTGAAAGTATTGGATTCTTCTCGCGAGTGGTGGCAATAGTGAAATTGTGTCTGCTGGCCACCCACAGTTTTCTGTTTTACCATTGCGTCTGTCCTTAACATTTACTAAAGAAGAGCACATGTTTGCGGAGACTTTTTCATATCGTTGTCTGAGGTTAGTGCAAATGTGTCGTACACCATGTTTACCTTCAAACAAACCGCACGGACAATATCTTTAGTTTGTAAATAGGACACCGAGTTCCTTGAACCTCGAGTTCCGAAGCATGATGAAGCACAAAAGTATTGCAACGCTAGCTCTGATATTACAAATCTGCTTATGCAATGAGGACCATTTCAAAGTTTATCTGAATCTTCTTTTCTGTTATGGGTTCGTAAAAAAGAGCTTATCAGAAATGACGCCATGGAGAAACCTTCACATGATCCGTCAAATTGAGAAATTTCTGAAAAACTGTTTAATTACAGCTGCATGGAAAACAAATCTTAGGAGAGTTTTGATAAATAATGACGGTCTCTGGATCACGTCATTGCACTGAGTTCATTTGCAATTGAAAAAAGAAAATGTTTTTTCGTTTTCTAACTTTTAAACAAATACTCGAATGTTATCTGGTCCAGGTCAAAGAAAAATATCAACAAGTGCAGTGTTCCCGCCCACGCGCCCACAAAAAACGAAGTGCTGAGCTCGTCTCTTGACAACCTGACCACGTGTTATCAAGGCAAGGCCGTATGTTTCCATTGCAGTGTGGAACACTGTCAAGAGGACAGCCCTTGCTGGCAGACAGGGGGGATGAATAATTAACACAGATATTTGCCCTGCACCTTGCCCATACAGCCTTCCCAGTCCATCTTGATAAAAAAATTACACCATGAATAGACAGAGCAGCGGGTAACGACATAAATTGGCTGGCCAATTTTGCGAGAAAGAGCAGGTTCGCAAAAATATCCACTTGCAGACAAATGATATGTCAGGAACACCGCCATGGAGCTGTGATTTCAGACCGCGAGCTTTTTTTCCTAATGCCGTGGAGTGATGGAAATTCCTCGCTGTGAGCAATTTTAAAATAACTCAACTCTTCCCTCTACTTTCGCCAGCCAGAAGTACCTGCTTGTTAGTCTCAAACCTGTAAAAATAAATTTTAATTTTAACAAGTTGCTTTTCAGATTGTCAGAACAATGATTTGTCATATACCCGTTTTCAGAAAAGTTTTTGTTTTGGTGATGAATTCCCGTGCAACATTCATATCCATCTCGGAACAAATTAATTCAGCCGGCAGGCTTTTTTTTCCTTCTACAATGTATAATTCAGCCGTTTATTCTAATCGAGAAAATTAGAAAATGTGTAAAGAAATACAGTAAGACCCTCCTAGTTTTGTCCCTATTGTTCGCCCAACTGACAAGAACGTATTTTGCGTGCCACGAGGTCAATCTCAATTGAATCAGCAGAAGTGTCTTAAGTCAGTAGCAATGATTTACTTCACTTTTCACTCTTGTATTCCTTCAAAGACTAAACGGAAATCAAGGGTAGAGAAAGGCGCCCAAATCTATTACACTGTAATGTGAAGCGTGGATCCGATAACAAATCGAATTTATTTTACGATGGAACAAGTGTTTTTGCAATGGGGTTGCTTGGCGCCTTTTTTCAACCGTTCAGAGATTTGCTGATTTGATCAAATCATCCTGCTTTTGATCTACCACATTATCTGGACTGTTTAAATAGCACTGGTGTCCCTTTTATTTACGGAAGACCTCAGTTTTAGAAAGCAGGTTAATGTTTCGAGAGGGTTTAGGCCATAACACCATAATGAGTTATTTCATACATCGTTTTCTTTCATTCAGTGTCATTCACTTTTGGGACTCAACGGAAACAATTACGACTTATATTTCAAACTGATGGGCATTTCACTCCATTTCTTTTATACCGAGAAGTATTTTCGTGCAGATAATGAACGACGCTGATGAGAGTGCATGCACGGTTTAGATGAAAGGACGCCTCGAAGATTTCATCACCATAAGATTTCAACAGGCGCTTCCTCTCGCACGCCTCAATCAGTATGTCTCGAAGATTATTGGCAAAACATTTCCGCTGATGAAGAAAGAAACTCTTGCCAAACCACGTCCGCACTCGTAAACAAAATGGCTGCGATTATTCCTCTTCAGAGAAAGCGCCTGAAAGACGAAGAGGAGCAGAAAAAAGAGGGATTTGGTAATGGGCGGTCAATCACGTCGAGCGAATCTGAGTACACCCGCAAGAAAATATTGAGCCGAATCTTCTTTCAAACCACAAAAAGCCCCAGAGGAACCAAACCTGAGCCTAGGGCCGTGAAAATGTACTGGCATCACTAATATCTCGTCATGGATTGGTTTGTTGAATGTCAAAGTGGCTCAGACGAAAAATAAAGCCTACATGACCACTGACAGATTACGTAAATTGCCTCCATAAATGTGGTCATATTCTCCCTTCATGCTCTATATTTTGTGAAATATCAAAGAATAAGTGGTGGTGATCTTGTGTTTGTGGTGAAATAGTTCATGGGAAATGCAAATGCATGAAGCCCATCGATTTTCTCTAAGTTGTCAGGAGCTGTGGTCTTTAGTCAGCTGACACTCTTTCTCAACTCAGTCGGGATTCTGCCATTACTTTATAGTGCGATGATTCATGATACAATTACAATGTCAGGATTCAACTATGGCAATGACACCATTCACTCGTAGACTAAAATAGGGAAAAGGTAACAATTTTCCAAGTACTGTAAAAGTTCTGCACATGGCCGAGTGAATTATCACTGAAGTAACTTACACCAGTTTGTCTTCTCTGTTCAGTTCAGTTCAGTTCAGTCTCTGAACCCTGAGATGGGTTGTTGAGGCACCACTGATGACTTTCGGACAAACTTCCTCCATCGATCTCTATCCTCTGTGGCTCGCTGTGAGTCAGCAAAGGTCAAGCCTGTCCACTCTTTGATGTTGTCTTCCAACCGCTTTCTCTGCCTGCCTCTCCTTCTCCCACCTGGTACGATACCTTGCAGGATGGTCTTGGCCAGCCCACTGCTTCTCTGTACACGAATGTAGAATTTAGCGACTATTTCTAAACAGCCTCTAGATTGAGTTTTATCAAGTTTGAATTAAGGCCGGTCCGACAAAGTGCGCCGTAACTTTCAGAACTGTTAAAGCTGAAAATATGGGATGCACGGAAAATTACATCCCATACCGAGGATGGCATTCAATCATCCCCCTCTTGGAACGAAAAAATCCATGAATGCTCTTGCGCGAGATATAGAGATGGAAGAAATTAATGACCACATTCCAATGTACACCACTCGGCCATATGCAGGTTTCCACCAGAGTTATGATTTTTTCCACCCAAAAATCGTAACTTAATGAGGACGACCGCAGCTAGAAGTGTGAGAGCAAAGTGGTTGGCCATAGCGGGGAGGCAGAGCAACGTACTTGTGTAAGTGGCAGCTCTCACACTTCCTCGAGACGTCAGATCCCCCCATCCATCACCCCCACCCCCTTTCCTCCAATCCTACCCCCAGTCCTTACCAGCCTCAATCCCCCTCGTCCTCACCCCAACCAAACTCCCCCATCCCACTCTCTCTATCCTACCTCCCCACGACCACCAGCACCACTCCCACACACACACGCACATCGGCCCTCTTGTCTGCTTGTCTTACGCCACGGGAGAGGACAGCCATCGCGGACATGCCTGTCGCTGCCATGGAGATAGTTTTTTTTTGCATCAGCTCGCATTCTGCAAAGGTTTTCCCCCTGACAACTGTTGGTTCCCGAGGCTAGAGCGGGAAAGGAGCAGGAAGAAAGGGCGAGGCGAGGGAAAGATGGCTCAGGGGCCTCTGTGCCCAACGTGTCGCCGCCCCCCCCCCCCCCCCCCCCCCCCCCCCTTGCGGCCTGCGTGTCACTCAAGAAAAGGGACATTGATTTCTCCAGGACGTGCAGTGGGCCCCTGAGATGACACGGCCTAGTTGGACGGTGCACGCTCCACAGAGCTTGGCTATCGGCCAGCAGTGTGGAGTGCATCCGAATCCACGCCTCATCAGCGCGCGCTCGCCTCAGGAGCTGGGACGTCCATCTCCATGTCGCAAATCCAATCGCACGTCGCATCTGCTCCGTAATAGAAGCAGTTCCTCACCCGCTCCTTGCAGACTCCTTCTCGAACCTTCACGTCAAGGTGGTCCTGGGAAAAAGAGTGCTTTGCTCACGTTCTGGGGGAAGCAGGGCAATGGAGAGCTGTCATTCAGTGCAAGGGTGTTGCACGCTGTTGGCACTCCAAAGGCAATGCCCAACTCCCCATTTCCTTGCACTCGCTCAGGAAGTGTCGTTCAGAACGGACAGTTGATCAGAGAGATTATTTCGTTGATTATTTCGGAGATATTTCCACCATCTCCCTTCCCATAAAAGAAACAAAATCGATCACACATTCGCTGTTTATCCGTAAGTTATTGCAATGAATTGGGAATCTGAATGCTTTCTAGAGGCATCCAGTACTATGCGTCCTGAATAAAACTCGGCAACGGTCGAGACCCGTGCGCCTGCTTTGAGGAGCTTTACACAAAACGGACCCCAGATCTCTTGACTTAGTTTCTGAGGAGCAGTTGCAATGAGTTGACTTTGAATTTCGGCCGGAATAGAAATAAGTGTTTGCAGGAAATGAATCTTCCATTTCTCCCTGAGTCACGAACGTTATCGACATGCAATCTGGCGTGCAAGATAGAGCGAACCCCGAGTTAGCATTCCCTGATTCTATTGATTTCTGGCCTACCCTGGCAGACTTAGCCCGCATTCGTCCGCAGTTGAACAGGGTTATGGTGAAAGCCTCCCTGATTTGTTCTTCGGAAACCGAAGACGTGTTACGGAAGAAATTAAAAGGAGAGAGTGGCTCGGTGAACTTCTAGACTCAACTCTAATTGCCCCAGAAATTCCTGCAGCCTCTTTAAAAAGAAAAAAAGATCTCTCTCTTCGAGTCGGTGTGTGTTTATTCTGCAATGAACGAATCCCTTGAGTTTACCCGAGGCGTTGGCACCTGCGCCACAAGACCAGACCTCTCCTCCTTTGCTACGTGCTCACCAGTCTGCCCCTCCTTGTGCTTGATCAGACCGCCCTCCTGGCGAATGGACACGTAGGGTTGCAGAAACTGTTTATCCGGAGTTATTCACCTGCCGGTCCTCCTCGATCGTGTGAGAAGATTGAGAGGCGACTGAGAGGAAGGGTGCGTCTGCGGGAGCTAATTCCACAGAGAGTTCCTCATTGTCCCCCCAACGCCATTTTCTTCTCCGTTCAATAGAGACTCAGGGCTTCTAAAGCTTGCTGACACGGTGCAAACGTCGGTGCTCCTTCCGTTATGTACCCATGCAATTGGTTCGACATTTGGCATCGATGGAATAAATGTCTGTCGTGGATATGTGGGGTGCTTGAGAGAGATAAAGAGAGAGAGAGAGAGAGAGAGAGAGAGAGAGAGAGAGAGAGAGAAATGGGGAACACTTTAAAAAGGGGGAAAATAAGAATACATGCTACTCTTACAATGTTGATTTCAGGGTACAGAGGTTTCCAGTGTACAACTTTCCGCACGCAATAAAAATCCTCGATGTAAATGTTACACGAAGGGTATTTCCGAAACAAATTGTCCTTAGATTGTTTTCTTTGGCGTCTTTCATTCAGGTCACCTTGTGAGACCGCCTGAAAGGTCTCTGACTATTGCTCTGGACAGAACCTTTCCTCGCTTAGGAAAGCAAACGTTTGCTCAACGACCCATGCAAATAGTGCACTGACAGTAATAGGCGCAACGCTTCAGCAATAAAGCTTGTTTCGGAAAAAAGGCAACAAAGAGTAGGAATGAAGTAGGCTTTAGAAGTTTGTGAAGATTGTTGCGGTGATGCTTTTGAAAACTCGAGGAAGAAGTCGGTAGGTGCAGAAATGAAAACTTCTGACGCACCCTCGAATGTGCTTAGAACTTCCCGTGATCACGCCGTCCTCAGTGTAGACCCAGTTCAAAGTAATCAGAGACGAACATAGATCGACATTTGCTCTTCCCTGGCGGTTTAGACGGATAGGCCGTGGAGGTTAGTTGGGCGCGGCTCCCATGGCAAGCTTCTGTAGGGTGCCCCAGAGGGCAGTCCTTCAGCCAGCTCCCAGTGATCAGGAGCTTGTGAACTGCCTCTAGATTGCACCATCCACACCAAGTAGCTCCCTGACGCTGTTCCTGCCTACAAATATCGGAACAAACTGATTAGAAGACTTCGTTGGCATGACAAACATGCATGAATATGAGAGAGAGAGAGAGAGAGAGAGAGAGAGAGAGAGAGAGAGAGAGAGACCGACAGACAGACAGACAGACAGAGAGACACACAGACAGACAGACACACATACAGATAGACAGATAGACAGATAGATAGATAGACATATACATAGACAGATAGACAGATATACAGATAGACGGATAGAAGATAGGCAGACAGACAGACAGACAGACAGACAGACAAACAGACAAACAGATGGATGGAAGGATGGAAGGATGGATGGATAGATGGATGGATTGATGGGTGGATGGGTGTGTTGTTGGATGGGTGGATGGGCGGATGGATGGATGGATGGATGGATGGATGGATGGATAGATAGATAGATAGATAGATTAGATAAGATAGATTAGATAGATTAGATAGATTATATAGACAGACAGATAGATAGATACACACACACATATATATATATATATATATATATATATATATATATATATATATATAGAGAGAGAGAGAGAGAGTATGTTATCAGGCCACCGGCTCATTGCATATAGTCCACCATTACAAATTCAAATTCAGTTCTCTGACACTACAATTACAGACAACGTAACAGCATGCGTATCATGAAAAAGTTATGCAACGTATTGCAGCCTCAGCTCTTTTTGCAAATGCTTCCAACAAAAAAGATACTTACTGACCTGACATCAGTTCTATTAATTGAAAGGAGGAGGAGGAGGAGGAGGAGGAGGAGGAGGAGGAGGAGGAGGAGGAGGAGGAGGAGGAGGAGGAGGAGGAGGAGGAGGGGGAGGGGGAGGGGGGGGGAGGGGGGGAGGGGTAGGAGGAGGAGGAGGAGGAGTAGGAAGGAGAAGGAGGAAGAGGAGGAGGAGGAGGAGGAGGAGGAGGAGGAGGAGGAGGAGGAGGAGGAGGAGGAGGAGGAGGAGGAGGAGGAGGAGGAGGAGGAGGAGGAGGAGGAGGAGGAGGAGGAGGAGGAGACAAAGAAAGAAGAGAGAGATATTCCAGAAATCGCTTGGGAGTGAACACATGGGATGATTTTGTTACATCACTGAAAAGATTCCAAGTCCACATCTACATAGAAGGTTTGGAACTTCCCCAAACTTGTGACCAAAAAAAGGACGAATAAATGTTATCCCATCTCCTCTTTGAAGTGAATGGAGAGATGCGTAAGCAATCTAAGCAGTAACTTCATCGTTCAAGATCCGTAAGTTGTTTTGATGTTGGACAAAGACATTATCTCCAGGGAAAAGGGTGTCAGGACATACGTTATAACATAATAACATAGTCATAGCTATGTATATCATCGGATCAGTGTTTGGCAATTCTGTTTATTACCACAGGATAGACTCCGGCGAATCCATAGAAGAAAGTGCTCGTGATTTACGATGGAAAAGCGCAACTTCGAAAACAACCAATACTGCAATGTCAATAGTGAGCAGAAAGTCGTTATTCCCACAATTTGTCATCGGGGTAGAGCAGTGGGTGCAAAGATAGCTTGTGGATAGGGTTATTGATTTTTCATTCACAAGACATACATTCCATTGAGTGAGCACCTAGGAAACGATTGTGGAGGCCTTAATCCAAACAAAAAATGACGTGTGGCTTTTGACAAATATCCCGAGAGGCCACGCAGAGATAGGGTGGCGTAACGTTGATTAGTGTGAGCAAACAGTTTTTCGTGTTAATGGCAGAGCGATAACGTTGCTGTTTGCTCGTTGCGTTGAGCTGTGGCTTGTGTCAACGTTGGCAGTTAGACGAATAAACAACATGCATCATGTTGATTTTTTTTCTTTTCAGGTTAAAATATCTACATATTTCCACCTACGTAATTCGAGTGCACAGAAACTTTCGCAAACTTCCCCGTCGTTTGTGGGAGATAGTGTTTTTGAGAGATTAGCAAGTTATTTGTGCGTATCTTTGTTTAATTCTTGCTCTATTGCAAACATTCCCATGATATTTAAATATATATGGGTTGCGGTTGTACTGGCTTATGCCTGCGGCCACTAATTTTAACTGGATGACAAAAATGAGTACTTAAAAAAAACAACGAATCATGTCAGTTATTGATTTTCCCAGCAATGTAAACAGGGGACTCGATCAAAGACTGGTGTGAGCAAGGGATTGAACAACTCTTGCACAAGACATTTACAACACGTATTTCTCCGTTTAAAAGGGAATACGGTACCGAATGCATCCTTAAACAATAATATATGCACCATACAGAATATGGCGTACCTTAAGAATGGAACTGCCGCTTCTGCCGCTGCTGTTGTTGTTGTTGTTGTTGGTGGTGGTGGTGGTGTTATTGGTGGTGGTGGTGGTGGTGTAGGTGGTGTTGTTAGTTGTGGTAGTGGTGGTGGTGCTGCTGATAATGATTCTGCTACAGGCATTGTTAAAATTCACACCTATCGATAAATGCATATACTGAAGAGTCATCATCTCGGCGTGTGTTCAAGCTGAGATTCACATCTAACCACTACAGGAAGAAGGGCAGGTGCTTAAAAAAAATTCCCTGACAACCCCTTTACGACAAGTAAACAATGCAGAAAAGAGCACACGCCGACCCGGGCACTGACACATGGCAGCAATGGAACTGGTTCAGCTCCGCATTCTTTCCAACCCGAGATTGGGTTAAGTGCCAGGTGCCGCAGCACCATGAATAAACAGAGGGGAGGCCAGGCTGTGTCGATCGCAGCTTTCTCAGTAGGAGGGCTGCTTATCATGGCTGGCTGTTTCCAACTGGGTTCTTTTGCCCTCACAGCAAGGAAAAGCAAGGAAACATGGCGGAGCGGCAGTCACACTCCTTTCCCGAGTAGTTCTGGCAGCGGCAGGTTTTCCGGTAGTGATTTGCATGAAGTGGGGGAAAGTCTATGAACACAAGTTCATGCAAGAAGTGAACACACGCCTTGCGAAAGAACACACATTCGAGAAATATGCAAGCCCCAACACTTTCACGCACACGAACATACGCGTGAACACTTGAACACACGTTCACTCACGCATGTCTATGATTTTGAAAGGTGAGGTCAAAATCAATGGTCAAAAAAATGTTAACCATCAACAGACTACCATATGTTTTCTTTGCAGAAAAACCAGTCCGCGATTAAATCAAGAATATGCAGCAAGTATCAACATGAGCAATAAGAACACTGAACACGGGAAGACGATGCAGCTGATTGAAAGCTATTTCCCCGTCTACGTCCAAGGCAGTTAAATCCATTGCCGCTCAAAAGTGATTGTTCCTCAACAGAAGGCCCTTATCCTTGAAAGAGAACCTTCTTCTGGAGATTCATCCGCTGGTTCTATGATCACCCCTTCATCCTTTCCTTGAGCAGTTTGAGGGTCTTCGCAGAGAAGAACACAATATTTGTGAGGCTTCTCAGAGCGACTTTGCGTTTCTTTTGTTCCACCCGATTGAAGACGCTGGTGAATTTCTTTGGAAATGATCTTTGGATCAATAACTTGTCCCTCTCTGTTGTCAGCTAATGTTTCTGGACCAAAATTACACTTGGTTTGACACACTGGCAGAACTCAGGAAAAGGGAAGAGGGTCTAAAAAAATCCGTAAGATAAGGCGATATAGTTACTGCTTATCTCTTCGGTGATGGAGCAACGATGCCTTTTTTCCAGATCGCTGTTTCCTTTCGAATGTTCCACAACTCACAGGATGTGTCACTTTTTGTTTGTTTCCAGTCTTCGTAGCCTGAAGTACATTCAATCTTCTCGATGTCTCTGCTGTAACACACACACACATACACACACACACACACACACACACCTGCATGCGTGCGCGGGCGCAAACACACACATGCACATACACACGCACGCACACATGCACACACACGGTGTCTGTATGTCTGTTTATGTGTGTGTTTTTGTCTGTCTGTGTCAGTTACATGTGTTACATGTAATGGTTACATGGCGGGGCTCAGATTATCTAGGTGTTAATTATCACCGTCCTGCAACATTCACTCACCTTCCGTGCTATCAAGGTTGAACAGGACAGCACAGAAAAGACATGTGGGAAGGTTCAATTTCAAGAATAACTTTAATGATAATTAATAAGGGGAAATAATTCTCACTCTGAAAAACCAAAAACGGCACACCACAATATATCAGGGTTTAGGCAGCCAGCCTTTTACCAAATATTCGCTTATCTGAGGGCAGAGTTCATTTCAGAGTCCGCTGGTGAGGAGACAATGCTGTAGAGTCAAGATTGTTGACTGTTGGTTTTGGTGGAGGACGAAGCTATGGCACTGGAGGGTGACGACTGATGAGCGTGGCGGGGATGGGCCGGCCTGGGTCTTGACCTCCATGTTGTCTGGGAAGGGACACGAAAATCATTGGAGCTGCCTTTGACAGGCGGAGATGGGCGAGCATGCTTTGGGATTCCGACAAAGTGCGAGGCACAGTGTTGTGGTTCTATCCCTGGGACGGTAAAATTCTGTGTCTATTTAAAAATGACTTGAGGTGGGTAGGGAAACGTAGTGGAATCCATGCTTACCCCGAACCCACAGTAAATATTTGTTTTTGTAGTATACTGCAGCGAGATGCCATGACTCGCAACGATTAAGACAAAGTCAAAGACATAGCAAGTACCTAGATATGACAGGCCCACTTGTTATGCAGTCTTCTGTCTGCAACCTATAGTCTAAGTGCCAGATAACGATCATAATTTCCCAATCAAAATGGCCGTTTGTCATTCCCTATTGCAGTGCAGACTGTCAGTCATTATCTCTGATTGTGAGCTTCCCATCTGTTAGCGCGAGACGAAAGCTCTAGCAGGCTGCCTTGATGAAAGGGTGCGCACATGCTTCCGAAAAGTGACGTTTTGGAGCCTACCGCTAAACAATGAGGTGAGGCGACACGAAGTCCGAGCACCTCATTGACGTGCAGAGGAAGCGACCACTTTCGACGAAAGTGCTGGACCTCTATTTCTACAATGATTCCCACTAAGCTTTGCCATGTCCTTGTGTCCCTGCCATGCGCTAAGTGTAATGGGGAAATAGGTTTTCGGAAGTATCTCACCTGAGAGAGACTTGATTTTTGCTGGTGCGTTGAGGGTGGGGTTGGTAGTCCGAGGGCAGTATAGAGATTGAAGTAGAGGGTTTGAAGTGAGTGGAAGTTGAGTTCTGCCCTCGGGTGGTGAGCGGTGTTCGCTCTGAAGGTGAGTTGTGGTGAGTAGAAATGATCCTGAGTTGGTTGTGAGAGGATGGCGATGTAGGAGAGCACAAGAGGACAGAGATCAGTCTGCCTACTGAGAGGAGAGAGGAGAGATCAGTCTGCCTACTGAGAGGAGAGAGGAGAGATCAGTCCGCTTACTGAGAGGAGAGAGGAGAGGGGAGAGATCGGTCCCCACACAAGAGAGAAGCAGACGAAGAGAAGAGAGAGTCAGACGAACAGAAGAGAGAAGCAGACGAAGGAGAGAGAGAGAGAGAAGCAGACGAACAGAAGAGAGATCGGCACCGCACACACAACAGAGACGGGCAGAGAGAGAGAGAGAGAGAGAGAGAGAGAGAGAGAGAGAGAGAGAGAGAGAGAGAGAGCCAGCAGTGTTGGTAAAAGTTGGTGCGATATTATTATATGGGTCAAATAGCTTTTTAACTTGTCGAGGGCTGACCTACGTATTTTATGTTTTTATGTAAGAA
>JAWQFJ010034001.1:277500-290000 GCA_034096865.1 Theodoxus fluviatilis
TTCCTCCATGAGACACACAGAAGAGAACTTGTGCCGATTCCGCTTGAGCCTTTCCAGAAGCGTACACCTGCAGAAGAAGGTCTGGAAGCAGGTGCCTCCGCTCTACCAGCAGACGTATCACCACCGATCTCTGAATGTCTGACTCCTCGTTGAGACGTCGACCTCGTGAGAGAGACGCACGCGGAGAAACCATGCCGTGTCAGCGTGATTCCTGTAGCCCAGTGCGCGCTTTCTGAAGAGAACCTGCTGGCAGGTGGGTTCACTCTGCAATGGCAGGGCAGGTGGTTGTGGGGAACTAGGGTCAAACAAGGTGGCGCTGCTAACAGACGTCATCTCCCCGCTTCCCTGAGATCACGTACACCGGAAGTGGGGCTGCGAGGTAGAGAACTTCGGGAAGCTCTCTAATTCTGCGGCTGGTATCCAGGCGTCTCGCCAAGCGACCAGACAGGATATGACGGGGCTATCGACTAAACCGAGCTTGCGTTCGCGGCGGCTCAATCTCCTTATCAGGCGTAGATCTCCTCCCGGCCTCGCACCGGGCTCAGCAGCCACTTCTTGGTCGCCTTATTTGAGTTCTCCGTGGCCTCCTTCTCGGTCTTCAGTCGCCTTTGCCAATGCGCCGAATTTATGAAGTCTCAATGCCTTTTTTTCATCACTGCATGCTGCAGTAGACCTCCCGGTTCGTTGCCATCAGAGAGAGATAAAACTCGTCTGGTTGAACAGTCTAGACAGTCCATTCCATAAAAAAGAGGATCAAATCATCGGCATGGATTAACATTGCAGAAGTTATTTCGACGCCTCCAATGGAGTATTTTATTTCTTCTGTTCTCGTTATCCAGTTATGCCTATTTTGCTGTTTGATATCGTGCTGTCTAAGGGAGCACTGAAATAGTTAATTTCACTTCTCCAGACAAATATATTTGTGGTTGATTGAATGGTATCCTATTTGTCACTTCTTGTTATTTATAAATTAGGAAGCTTTGAAAAAATGTGATAGGAAAGGTTTTCGTATATGAACATCTATCAAGTTTATCTGACGTTTATACATCTTATTTTCAAAATTCTCTTCCTTGTTATATTGCAATGACGAATAAGACTGGACCCGTTTAGTAGCTGAATCTGTCTTTCCAAAACTATACAACTACTCCTTTTCGCGTAACTAATCGGAATTCCTGTGCAAGGGCACTTGATTTCTTAAAAAAGAAGAGTTTTAAGAGTTATAGTCCTCTAGAGAAGATTAAAAAGTTATCCATATAAAACGTCAAAACATCAGTCCCAGTGCTTTGTTTACGGTAGAACTTGCCCTGAAAACAATATTGCATTTGAAAAAAAGTGTCTGATTAGAATAACTGGCTACTTCAAATGCGTCAAAATCGACCGATCACATCTGAATGCAAACTTCGATTTGAAGTCTTATGAAATCCTCTTGAATGTTTGGTAAAAACTACTTTCTGCTATTGCTTCCTGCACGAGACAGCTTGCAAGGATGGCAAGATTTTAGCAGCCAGTGTTGACAAGTTTGCTTCTTTGGTTTTTCTCCCCTCAGTCAGCTAAAGTGTCGTCCTCCTCGAGTTTTGTGAGAACTCCAGTCCAGTGAGAGATGGATGAGATATGCCCCTGTACTCAAGGACCGGGAAGAAAGTTCGAAGATGATTTGCCAGACCCCGTGCGACAGACGTAACTCTCGTTCGGTGCCAACAATACCAGAACGCTTTCATTTTTTATTTCTTCCAGAGGGGAAAAAAAATTGAGAAACTGTAATAACACGCAAAAGTTTTCAAGCTTGCAGACACTCGTGGCAGCTTTAGCTCTGTTTGTCGGCTACTTAAAAAACAACAAAGAATAACTAAAAATGAACAAAAAAAGTGCAACTAAGAAGCTCCTGAAGCATTCATATTTTATAGAAAGATGCCTAGTAGCATCAAACTAACTGTGCGACAGTAACAATAAGGAAGTACAGAGATAGTGAACACATCAACGACAAAACTCGCATTTACTTGATATCTGATAAATTACATAATATTCCAGACACTTAGCAACTACCTTTATGTGATAAAGACTTACAAAACTATTTCACCTTATTGACGGAACGACTAATCTCATGGGCAGCAGTTTTCTTACAACAATGTTTAAATACCTTCTTTGGATGACAAAAACTGACACTCAGTCATCACCAAAGGTACATCTAACAACTGGCACTGCATAGTAAGTGTTGATATATAATGAAATCCATCATTTTCTAGTTGATCTACCAAGTGTGGCAACGCGGCCATGAACACTACATCGAAGCAGACATTCAAAAATCATCAGCAGCGAATCACAAGGAGGAATGTATAGTTTCACGAGGTACATGGAGGTGACTCGTGCTTCTTCTCTAAGAGGAATCTATTTTCTTTCCATTTGTTCCCATGGTATTCTCGACTGGACGTATTTCCACTGCCGTAGGCGACGTCAAATCCATACAGAATGAACATTGCATGAGAGACCTGACGGGCTCCCCGGAAGAAAATCCCAGATTCGGAACGGAATTCAATAGGAGTGGGCTGGGAACACATCCTGCTTCCAGCAGCAAGCAGTGTGAAGTTGTATAAAAGAAAAAGCTCTCACGCGGGTTCATCCTAATGAAGTATTCATGATCAAATATTGATCTATTAAAATCCATGTCCGCCCCGTTTTTCTGCTTTGCCACATGAAATAGAGACGGTATTCGCATGATCGGATGCCAGTTTTTGCCCTGCCTCTTTCTTCTATTTGAAGCAGAAAAGAAAATGCTTACAAATGAATGCTGAAGAATGGAACGAACAGTCAATTCTGTTTTCTAATCTCTACCAAAGAATAATGAATATTTCGATTGAAACTTTTTTCTTGAGCACACCCACATCACATCTGAGACATCCTATATTGCTATATATCGCACAGAGCAAAAGCAACTACCAAAGTTACTCTGGACCGCGCTTGTCATAAAAACGACTCTTAAGGTACAGTAACAGTGTGAAAGCAAACATCGTGAAGTTGTAAAATCTAAAGAACAGGCTCCAAAAGATATAGTACGGCAAAACTGCATCTCGGGATGATACATGATGCATACTATATCCGTAAAAAACTTATTAGGAACAGTGCCGTAGGCAGATGTGTCATGCGAGGCCGTAGGAGCTAGCGTGCCAGCTCTAATGAAGCCCAAGTCTAGCTCTGGGGACCTTATCAACAGAAGAACGAAAAAAGTGCAACACACACACACACACACACACAAACACACACACAACGCACGCACGCACACACACACACACACACACACACACACACACACACACACACACACGCACGCACAATTTCCTTCGCTGTAATGTTGTTTGTTTCCATTTAGGCATGGTTTTTGTAGGCAGACCGAAGTAATACGCTATTATCCGCAATGATTGATTGCTTTTCGAATTGATGTCACATGGTAGGAGAACGCTTCCATGCGAAGGCCAAAAGCAAAACTCAAAGTATGAATGTTGCAAAAGCGACTTACGAAAATGCGCAAGAAACAAATCGTTTGGGCGTCTAAAAATCGCAAGCTTCGTTTTACTTTGTCTTGAACCTTCTCGAAATTCAGAGTTGTCATTCAATAAAGCTTTCAATCAAGGCGGCATATCTTAGTGGTCGAAGAAATATTAAAAAAATTGTACTTTATCAGTAATGGCGGTTCGGAATTGTGTGATGTTAAAGAACAGTTACACGCCCTCACTGTTCAAGTCACACACGTTAGAGGTAGTCAACTCATGATTTTTGAAGCGCTTCCCCGCTACATTTAGTGCGGGTTTTAAAAATAATTTAAAGAATCCAGGAAATATTATGAAAGAGACTATGAAGAGTTAGCTCTGACGTGCTCACAAACAGGCACCCGCGTGCATGCTCTCTCAATTCCTAGATATGAACAGATGAAATCGTTTGGATGCTCGCAGGTAAATAGTTTTGCATGTATGCATGTTTATCTACGAGCATGTGAACGCAGACGCTCCAACTTATGAGCACTGACGTTTACACCTAGATGTGATTTTCCTCTACAGGATCTTCCATTCAAAAAGGTATCTTTTTCATTAGTTTCTAAAACGATACAACTATTTGCACGGATATTACACCACGTCATCCTTTTTCGGATGACTCTTTCGAATGGGTGGTCATGTTCTAGCAGTTAAAAACCTCCGATGCAAATTCTGGACGTTCAGAAGATTACGTATTTCTTTTCATTCCAGCAATTTAATCTCGCCTTCGATGACAACAAAGGAAGATGCCTTTTACAGACCTTTTCCTGTCGGCAGTTACGTACAGATATGGCTGTTTTTTCTGCGCTTGACCTTTTCCTTGCAAACACTTTTTCTCGCTTCGGACTTGGCACTTGAAAGCGTGGGTATCGGTCACGTTTTTCTCCGTCTTTTGGAACCATTTACGCAGACAGGGTGGTGAGGAACACAACCACCACAATTTCCTATCAAAAATGGCCGACATTTCCCCGCCCAATGGAGTTGCTGGCCTTATGCCCCGGAGCCGGAGTTTGGCAGAGGATGGGTGCCCTCATCAGGCCTCGCGCCTTTGTTAGCCCTGCTCGCGCTTTGGGCGCCCGACTCCCAGACGCTTGGGAACAAAACAGAGGCTTGCGCCCCCTGGGGAGGGGTCCGTAGCGGGCGAGATTGATGTCCACGGGAGAAGGATCGCCAATGTTGCGCGCCGATGGTATCGCGGGAAAACGGGCACCTACACATCTCGCCGTCCAATGATTCCCTGTTATGGCTGGGTCTTTGCTTTCACGGTGAAACTATGCAGGCGAGCTGGGTGATTGGATGGATCCGGATGTGTAATTCAGTGGAGATTTTCACTGTGGTGGTCAACGTACCATAGAAAGGGCTATAGGAGAGGCCACAGGTCCTCTTAATACATCTCCACTGGTATATTATTGACCTCAACTTCTGCGCACAGCCGCGACAAGGAGGCATTAGCAGGGGCACTGCTTAATGAGATGATCTTACCGCTGTCCATGGAGTGCAAAGCGCGTGCGTATGGATGTAGCATTGTTGGATCGCTTGTATGAATGTTAGCTTGTGCATACGCACATTTTGGATGCAACAGGGTTGATGTACGTCACACAGAGCAAATGTGTGTGTGTGTGTGTGTGTATGTGTGTGTGTGAGAGAGAGAGAGAGATACAGAGAGAGACACAGAGAGAGAAAGAGACAGATACAGAGAGAGACAGAGAGAGACACACAGAGAGAGACAGAGAGAAACACATAGAGAGATAGACAGAGAGAGACAGAGAGAGAGACAGATACAGAGAGAGACAGACAGAGAGACAGAGAGGGAGAGAGAGGGAGAGAGAGATAGAGAGAGACAGAGACAGAGATAGACATACATAGAGAGATAGACAGAGACAGAGAGAGTGAGAGAGAAAGAGAGAGAAAAAGAGAGAGAAATATTGTCATCTCACCAATACTTCATCAACTCAGCAACTTTTCACTCTCAAAAGACATCACCTCTAATTGTATTATGAGGCATTCACATGAGTCTGCAAATCGATTCAAACACCCGCTCGCAGATCATCGATGATATACGTTTAAATTGTTCACACCTCAACGCGTCCTAGAACTCGCCACGTAATGGAAGGCAACAAATCTATCAAAGTGGTGGCGAAGCGTTCTAACAATATTATTTCCGGATACTGGTTCTCGTGGCATTAGCCCCATTTGGAAGAATGTGAAACGTAAACACATTCGGAGTGTGCACAGGGTCGGTTGTACATTGAAACGACAAAGACAAAAACCGTTCTGGATTTTTTCCACTTCTTGGTACAACTTAAGGCAGACCCTGGGTTATATCAAGGGACGTGACATGTTTAACCGAATTCAGTGGTGGAGATGTATTAAATACTTGTGCATGCATGCTGAGAGTGGAAGTAGGCTTTGGTAGATGATTTCTCTTGGATTATCATCCGTGCTTGAATTCAGGTCAGGATAACTAGACGACCGTTACATCTCCAGTCTTTTCCTTTCCAGTTCTAGCAGTTGAGTAATTCATTCCTTTTGGCATATGCAAAAATAAGCGTCAAACGTCTCCAACACAAACAAAATCAGAACTATGAACACAAAGTACAGTTAGTCTAGAAGCCTACGCTTTCACATTCGCTCGTTAACAAGACCTTTACAATGACATCACGAACCCATGCATGCAAGACAGAGTGATGCCAGTGAAAGATGCTGTCGCCATCTTGTCTCTGTGTTCATAAAACACAGGCTACCCTTCCCACACGTCCATTCACTCTTATGTCGTCATGCTTCTGTTTCTGTCAACAGAAAATGGATGAGCCTGACAATGTCCTCGACATGTTTAATGGAGGAGAAGCTGAACTAGATACTGTTTCGAGATCTATCTATCACACAAGCTTGTGCGGCTTTGTCTTCACGTTCTTCACTTACTCGACATATTTAAGCCATCGCTGTTGGGGAAGGTGAAAATCTATTTCAATACCCTGCAAAGTAAACAATCAGCTCCTAATGTTCATCCTTCCCTCACATCCTCGACATGTTACTGTCTGCCTTGGCTGCAAGGCTAATGGCAGATGGCAACATTCCTGTCTAGGTCCGGCTCGAGACATCGTCTAGCTGAAGGTGGACGTGAAGATGTTACAGAAAACAGCCGACCAGAACCTGCGCTAGCCACTGCACGGCAATTCAGTGAAGCCAGCTCATGCCAGAACCTTTGGAGGAACGCCAAAGAACAGAGTTCAGCTCGGCCTGACCGCGGCCCATGGTGTCTGGCGGCGGTTACTTCTTCGTGGTGGCGCTGCCTCAGAGAGACGAACTGCTAGCGGAACGCCTTCCCTATTATCTCACATAAATCACATTTCCATTTATTCCCAGCACTTTCCCCTGCGCGGGGCTATGTCCGTATTGATCCCTGGGGGACGTTATCCAAGCGATCCACTGAAGCGCAATCCCCCTCATATCTCTAACACCCCTGTCGGCCCCCTCCTCCCTACGAGGCTCCTCAAGATAAATTGCACAGTCCGAGAAAGGTGCAAGGGAGTTGATGCGCCTGGAAGGAGAGCTGTAGAGTTCGAGGGCAAAGGGAATAGGGGGAGGGAATAGGAGGGGGGGTGGGTGGTGGAAAAAGAGGGGATAGGAGGGGGTTCGAGGAAGATGGGACGACGGGGAAATGAGTGGACAGACAAATCTTGACACCGCTTCGGTCACGTTGTCCTATGGTGACTGACGCCTGCAAGAAGGATGGGCGCAGTGGGACGCCGGAACTCTCAATTATCAGCACGGATTTCGGAGAGTGACCGGCACGTGAAGATCACAGGGCTAAAGAGGAGCTGGTGGGAGGTGTGTTCCAGGAGCTTTCATCGCCCCTTTGCGCCACTCCCACCCCCCCTTCATCCCTGTCAACCCCAGTGGAGAAGGGAAGCCAGAGGGTGACTGTAGACAAGCTGAGACAAGCAGGACTGCTGGTGGAGATCCCCGCTGGAGCGAGATGAATGGAGTGATGATAGATTCTTAGCTTGAAGGAGGTGATGGATGAGGGTGGAATTTGTTGTGTACCAAAGGGGTCTGCCCACTGGTGAAACTTCTGGAGTAAAGCATACCAGCTGCGATGGTTAATCTTCCGGAGTGATAAATATGCTCTATAACAGTTCAACTTCTGGTGTGATGTAAATGCTCTGAACTGTTTCGATATCCGGCGTAACATGTATGCTTCAACTTTTGGAATGAGACAGGAACCTTCTGATATTCAGCCTCTGGTGTGCAACATATGTTTCTAACGTTTTCTTTTTTGTTGGATTTTACACACGCATTCTCATGGCTCGAACCCTGACATCATGCACATGCCTACTCATTTTTTAAGTGTACCCTAACAAGAATGCTCTCTGTGATGCAACATCCATCTCGAAGACTAGGGTTTAGCTGAAACTCTGACCTTAAAGAAGTGCGGCGAGATGGTAGGATTACTATTGTGGATGTGTTAAGCGGGGTTTTATGACTTAGTTAAGAAATATGCTGTACGTTGCTTGATGTCCTCGTTAGAATAAAATTCAAATGACAGAATAGATTCTCGTTGAAGAAAAATTGTGCGTGCCGGCAGCTGTTTTCTTTGTCACACAAAGTCCTGGATAAATTTTGCAACATAGGTTTTTTTAACCTCAAAGAACAAGAAATACAAGAATACAAGATAGCCAGTTTTATTGAAATTGCCGCTCAAGGCATGCCATATATTATTCTCAGTCACGATAAACAGTATTTACTCCAAATTTCGCACGTGGAAAATATATTTCGTTGAGATTAACTTGAATATACACGGGTATGCTATGCATATATTGTACCATATTTCCCCCCTTTATTTTGTCGCAGTATTCTCCTCGCTTTTGGACAGGCATGACTAGAATCATACAAGCTGTCTGTAAAGTCAATCATTGTGAGGGTTCTTCTCTACACTTCACTTTTAAAAATACATCATTTGTCTTTATTGAAGGATTCTAACACCCATGCTTTATCAGTCACTGGTTCGGAACAACTGTGAATGTTGCAGATGTTCTCACACATACACGAGGGCTGTCAACAGAAATAACTAAGGAAAGCATGTTCCTCTGCTGCGTTCAGGAGCGCAACCCAACGGTTAGTGAATGCATGAGGCCATGCCAGACAACCGGCACCTCATTTGCACAGCTCATCCAGACAACACGAGACGCTGCTGAGCGAGGAATAACGATGTGAGCTTCCTTCGATCAGTGATAAACATGGTCAGAAAAAGCGGCCAGAGACTTAAATGACCAGCAGGTGACAAGGAATTTATTTGAAAAACTGTAATGACATCAGCTTTATGTCAGACTTTCTGTCAGCCATCCTTGCCCTTCGCGTCTACGGTTATGCCGATCACGAGTTTTGTTGACTACTTTGGTCTCTCTGGATTTCACAGTTTGGCAGATACAAAAATCTGACCTTTTTGTCTGTGCGAGATAAAAAATTCCTTGTCACATGCCATTCACCTGCCTCTCTATTATCTCCTATTAGCATCCTTGTTTGGTAGCAGATGCTAATGGCGGGTTTTTGTCTGAGGCAGCTGTTGTTCTCCGCATGTCAGTCGACAACCTTGTCACATTTTCGGCTGATTTACTGCATCTATCAAGAAGTTTGAACACGGACCATTTTGCTTTTGAATCAGTGTGATAGAAGATTTTAAAAAGCTATTTATTCACTTTAGTTAATTTCCCGAATATGTGGCACAGCCGATCAGAAACTACGCTGCAATGCAGTGCTGTATGTTGATGTGCATTGAAAGGAGGCGCAATCAATAGGGACGATTTTGTGGACATAGCTTGTCTAGACATGGAAACATGGCGCTTTGCATAATGAACCCCCGCCGTCTTACAGACGAACAGAAAAGGAGTCATCATTTTATACAACATGATGGTGCAAGCTCGCACTGGTCGTAATCATTCTAAGTGGCGTTTTGCCCTCAAGAAAACGGTCAGAAGGACAGACCCCAATGCTACAAAAACGTCTGGCCGAAACAGGATGGATGAAGATTGGAAACCACGCTTACTTAGGCTCTGCTGGGATCTCTTGTCCGATGAATTCTGCTGCATCTAGGGAGGAAAAACAGATGCCCCTTGAAGTAGCTCGGTCTCCAACGCAGACGAGTATTTTTGGACTTTCCAGGGCCAAATGTCTGAACTGTGCTAAACTGTGTATGTAGCAGCTTCCTGCAGTGTTTCCCACTGATCGCCCATGTCAGCAACTGTTTGAGCGGCCTCCTAGACGCAGACTGTTTGTTTTCCCTCCGTTCTGATTTCGGAGGGCGCACTTGTGTGTGTTTGCCTCGGTCTCCAGTCGTGTGTACTGTTCCTGCATGCTTGCAGGCCGTTGGAGAAGTCTTCAAACACGTGACCGCCTCCCACCATGGCTTCAAGATGTCCTACGCTGTCATGGTAACTGCTGAATGACCTGGATCACCGGAGAAACTCACTCCATTATGCTGGGTCTCGACCAGTTGCTGATTCGATGTAACGGTTTGGGTTGAAAGGATGTCGTCAAGTTTTATGGAGAAGAAGTTGTTACGTTACAGGATGTTGCAATTTGAATTGACGGGTGTGGGTGTGGATGGGGTGAGAAATGCCAAACCTCGATCCTGATTGGGATTCAACGTTGATTTTTATCTCTTTGGGTTGACATGGTCTTGTTAGAACTGGTTAAGTTACGCTGAAATGGTCGTTGTCAACCACATTCGGGGACAGAGTACTCGGAGTACTCTGTCCACGGGGACAGAGTATTCGGTCTTTGAAATCTCGGCATTTGAACGAGAACGAGACTGCCAACAACAGGCAGTTTACCTATCAAAATGGCGGTCGACGTTCGAATGGAACAAGATTTGTTGAACTATTTGAATACAGTGCCGGCGTGAAACACTTATCGCCGAGTGAAGAACATGTCGCGATATATCACATTGTCATCGGTATGTCACGTGACTGTAAGGACGAGATTTCAAAGACCGAGTACTCTGTCCCCGTGGACAGAGTACTCCGAGTACTCTGTCCCCGTGGAAAGAGTACTCCGAGTACTCTGTCCCCGGGGACAGAGTATTCCGAGTACTCTGTCCCCGAATGTGGTTGACAACGACCATTTCAGCTTAAGTTACAAGAGAGAGTCTGTTCTGAGTTAGGTTGACATAAGGGGAGTAAACCTCTATCTCCATCTTAACTGGGAGTCAAAGTTTCAATTTACCTCTTTAGGTGGGAAGAGTCTCATTATGCTTTCATGGAGAGGAGCTTGCTCTGTGAGAAGGCTGACCTGACGCAGGCTGACGCGGAGTGAGAACGCCATGTCCACCTTGAACATCCACCATTACGGGGAACACGTCGTCTCCATGTTGGGGAAGTGCTTGGTGAGAGAGCGTGAAAGGGCAGGGGGACTAGTCAAGCAAGGAGGAAACAATGTTAGTACAAGACCAGTAATCCTGTTGACAGGTCATAGACTTTGCTGCAGGAGCGCCAGGTAATGCGATTGCTCCATCTCGTTCTCCTGAGTAAAAGCAAGGCTCTCCTGGCCCAGAACGATCTGTCAGGTTCGCGTATGTGGCGTCCCAGTCATTTCCCATAACTTCCCGAAAGAAGTCGTTCATCGGGTGAAGAGGGTGAGGAAGCAAACAATGGCGCGCGTCAGTTGTTTGTTTCCATGTCGTTGGCATTCTAAATGCGACTCGGTATTGGACCTGATTTAACCAGTGAAAGAGCTCAGTTAAAGCCTACGTAACAGCATCGCCCACATTCTCTATATCCTCAACTTTTATACTGACAAATACAGTTCATACAAAACTTGGACGCGACATATGTTCAGGTTTGAAATGAAGTGGTTAAATGCAAACTGTTGGTTGGCATCGAGTGAGTTAATGACACGTTATCGACATGCACAGCTGTGGAACGACAGACATGAATGAGGCAAAGCGAGTGATTTTTAGTGATAACAGGTAGTACAGACTGTCTTCATAAAAGCACACAAGTACTTCCACTACTGCTGCTGCTGTTACTACTGCTGCTGCTGTTACTACTGCTGCCGCTGCTACTCCTGCTGCTGCTGTTACTACTGCTGCTGCTGTTACTACTGCTGCTGCTGTTACTACTGCTGCCGCTGCTACTCCTGCTGCTGCTGTTACTACTGCTGCTCTAGCTGCTTATTGACAGTCACACCAGTAATGCGTTTGCAGAGATAACTACTTTGGAAAGAGCCACAACTGACCCAGGGGTCCATGATGGCCCGCGCACCAGAAATCAAGAGCAGTAGGAGTCGCTCCCATACCGTTCTGGGGTTGTCTCAAGGAATTAGGGGAATGGAATCTTGCCACGCCGCGCTCTGCCATATGGCACTTTCTTTGATTTCGGCCCATTTTCGAGGCGGAGGTCCTCGCTGTGAAACCTCGAACTAATGGCAGCAGGTCTGGTGAGCCAGCCGTTGCCCTGAATGGGGCGCCAATTAGATCACCAGGGAGACAGTACAAGTACAACTACAACGTCCTGGCGAAGCGGCTGCAGTCTCTTCGGGATTTCCTTGACTGTCTCATTAGTGGTCAAGACGATAACAACGCCCTGCACGGTCCTTATCTGTCTCTGATGGATGCCCTTCTGTCAATAATTAGAGATAGATTGAAACTGGGCATGTAGGACGCTTCTGCGTCTCTTTAAAACTGGTGACGTTTTACCGCTTCATCCCGGGAATGAAGTTGCAAATGTCTTTTCACCACGGGTTGGCCGAGTGACTAGAAGAATTAACAAGGAGGTGGTACCATTAAACAAAATTGACAGAAGTACATGTACCCCCCCCCCCCGCCCCTCACCGCCTCACCCCCCCCCCCCCCAAAAAAAAAAAGAACAGAAAAGAAAATCTGCAAGCAGTGCAACTTGCGTAAGAATGTTATATTTTCTATATCATACCGTAATAAGTTCACCGTTGAAAATGCATTATAGAAGATCGAAAGACTAC
>JAWQFJ010034001.1:297500-315000 GCA_034096865.1 Theodoxus fluviatilis
GAAGATGCACCACAGATTTCCAGCCTGTGCTAGCAAAGGCCATCATACTGATAACAGTATACTATCATGGTTAACATAAACAAGCAGTTTTCTGATTTTGTACTTATAGGGCGACATTTTGCTAATAAAGAAAGTCATTTTGGTGATTTTTCACTCCCATTGGAAAAAAACTGCCGGATGTGCATTAAAACCTCTATTAAAACTTGACTGAAGTGAATGATCACTTTCTTGCATGTTTATCAGTTAAAAGGACTGAATGACCAACATACATTCAACAAAATACTATTCTCATTAACATAAATCAGATTAAATGAGAAAAAAGGATCTAAAACTAACATTTTAAGTTTGTTTTTTAAAGTTCAAATTTAAAATTAGATTTTCAATGCCACACCTGCAGCACTGTCAAACGGAGACGCCCAGTAATAAAATGGAAAGCAGTCAAACATGGCCTAGAAATCTAGTTGTGATTCTGTTTATCCAACAATTCCTAATAAAAATGCCGCATCGAGCAAATTGAATAGCATTACATTTTTTAATATATTTTTTTAAACAACAGAGAGAGGGAATGAGAGAGCGAGAGAGGACAAGAGACTGAAGAGTGAGAGTCGAACACACAGCCAGCCAGACAGAAAGAGGGAGAGAGAGACAGAAAGTGTGTATACTATGTGTGTATCTGTGAGAGAGAGAATGTGTGTGACTGTGAGATAGTGTGTGTGAGAGGGGGTAGTAGACAGAAATGCAGTACGCAAACAAGGAGAGAGACAGAAGAAAGTCTCTAGTCATTCACAACTTAAATAGCAGTTGTGATACAGACACCCTTATGCTCTCTCACACACAGAGGCATAAATGCACACTTTCACAATCATACGTGTACATGTAATTACACTGTGTACACGAACAATCAATCAAACACATAACCACATGCACACATAAAATTAACAAGCACTTTTACATCCAAGGACCAAAATCACAATCACACTGAAAAACACACTAACACACATGTTCTGGACCTTTCCGCAATGACACACACACATTATTGTAAACACATACACACATGCGCGTGTGTGCGCACATAAAATCATTAAGTGATTAACCCATATGAAATGACACACTCAAACGGCACATACATTGTCAAAACACACACACACTCTGATTGAACCATACACAGTAGCACACATGTATGAATACTCACACGTACCATCAGACACACACACACACACACACACACACACACACACACACACACACACACACACACACACACACACACACACACACACACACACACACATTTATTACCTGATAGAAATTGAACCCATTGTTAGGATGGAGAAATTTTTCAAGAGGCACTCTGATTCCGTTTTTGAACGCTTTGAGAGTTACAGGGCAAGTCAGAGTATGTGTGTTTTCAACAATAACAGAAATATTTGCTTCACTAAAATCCTATTTCATGAAGACACACACAAAATGTTTTTCGGATCTTGTAATGATCACGTCTTTGTATGTTTTTCTCAGAGTTTTCTCAGGATTAAAACTTGCAAAGGTTTCAATTCCATCCACTTTTCTCAAATGTTACAGTTGCCTTGCTTCAACGTTTGTAACATCCGTGGATCTTGGTTGAGCTTTCGGCGTTGGCATGCACGATTTTGGGATTTGAGGGAAGACACTCGACGGATGCTTAGGTCGTGTGCGACCTCCAGGAAAACGTATGAACTTCGTAGCCTTCACTCCAGTGCCTCTCACAAATGAAGAACTTGTCAGGGTCGATCACAAAATCTTTACGTGGAGGCAGTACATTAATCCAAGTCTGTCTCTCGGCTGCATCAGTTGGAAGTTTGAACACACGGCACTTGTTGTTCTTGTTGTAGTTCCCGTTACACCCTACTATACCACACTTATTCACCATATTTTCTATTCATACAACATACATAAGATCTGTAGCAAACATCCCAGAATCCAAACATCGGAAAAAACACTGTTTAAGTATCCTTATATCCACAGAAAGCAATATCTGAACAACGCAATTCAAAACTGCAGCCATCAACAATAATGCTTACTTCCGGCTCTTGATACATGCGCTACATAACAGAGTGCGCGTTTTAAACGAACAAAATCATCAAATCAACAAAATCGGTGACAAATTTTAATAAAACGTGTTTCAAAATCATGTTTTAATGGTCTTTAAACTTCATATCAATATCGAAAATAAGGATTTCAACTAAGCAAAGATTCATCTGCGGGTCTGTCGTCGCGAGACAAATAGTACCAATGCGATAAGACTGGCCTTTGCTAGCACAGGCTTGAAATATGTGGTGCATCTCCTTGTCACTACATTATTCAAATTGAAATGAGGGTCAGTGAATGATTCGGTACACTGACAACAGTTGAGCTCGGTCACGTTGGCAACAGACACTTTTGAAACTTCTTCGAACAAGAGTGGACCAAGACAAATAATCACGGCTCAAAATATTTTTACAAGTCTGGGCCAGATATTGAACGGCAGCGCGCGAGGATTTTAGTAGATGTCATTTGACCGCATGTTGTTTGTCTAAACACATTTTCGTCTTCTTCGAACAAGCGCAATAATTCTTTCACGTGACCAGTCCAAACGCTTTCCAGACTCCATCAAAACGAATACTCTTGTGTGGTTACGATTGCTTAGCATGTGTGTGAGTAATTCTTAAAATGAGCGTTTTGCGTGCGAACTGGAGAAGAAATCAATGCGCGTAGCAGACTACATGAAGCGTCGGCCAGTCACACAAATGCTGGGCGCGGGGCATGAAATAGATGTCGCGTGACCGAATTTTGTACCTGGACACAGTGTGGTTGGTAGTTAGAGATTCCGAGAGAGCAGAAACATACGTTGATGGGGAGAAAACTCCCGAGAAAAGGCTGTATGATGCAGACATGTACATTGCAATGAATCGGCGTGTAAACAATGAAAATGCTCAAAAGAATTTTTAATACAGCCGCATGAATAACAATACCTAGTTCGACCGAATGATCATAGCCAAAATAGTGTCCAAGTGTGTGTGTCAGCTCCTCTGCATATCCAGCCCATTGACTGCTTCTTGTGTTGATGAATGTGAAAGTCGTGATGTCTGGGCTAGTGGTTGGGGATATCGAGTCTCGACTTGCTCCTGCTTTGAACAGCTCTAGTCATTTTCGCCTTACATAGCTTAGAAAGGCTGTGTCATAAAACTTCATTCATTCATTCATTTATTCATTCATCCATCCATCCATCCATCCATCCATCTATTCATTCATTCATTCATTCATTTATTCATTCATTCATTCATTCATTCATTCATTCATTCATTCATTCATTCATTCATTCATTCATTCATTCATTCATTCATTCATTTGTGATATATGTACCGTAGAATGAGCAACAGCTTGTTCCCGTGTGCGCTATTGAGATGGCGTGCAGCCAGTATTTCTGGCGTTGTTCAAATGACTGGACACCGCTTCGACTGCTACCTCTGCTAATGGTGGAAACAAAACAGTGCCTTGTCGTAATGGAACAATAAAGGCGTGTGTGACATCACGACTCCCTTGTTAACAACTTGAATCACTGGCATTACGCTCTTTTGTTTCCTTGTGGAACTCCCAGTGCGGTACTGGCGTGTAACTTCCCCCACAGCAATTACGTGCACTGTAGCGGAGAGCGCAACATGACGATTGCGAGGAGTGATAATGAAGAACGAAAGTCTCTGTCATCATGAGCATCAGGGGCCGACAACCCGCGCCACTGAGTCGACACGGGCGCCTCGGACTGGTTGCTGTGAATCAACTGCCCACAATGCCCGTGAATTATTCGTGGTGTCTGCAAGCGATACGTGCTCTGATAACAAAATCGTGCGGCTAAAAGCCGCCAGTCATCTATGGGCGTCGTTTCGTCACGAGAACAATTAATGTGATTTTGCTGCATGATGCGCTCATACAATAGCCATGATGATGGCTTGTAATGAAACAGGGTACTCGATTCATAATCGAAATCAGCAGTAATTCAGCACAATACAAAACCGTGTACCCCTAAATGTCTCATTGTGCAGAGTCCCAGCATCAGCGCCTGGAGTACAAAAGCTTTTATAGATACTGAGCTTGCGTTGTTAAGTTCAACCTTCATCATTTCTGTGGATCAGTTAAGAGGAACGAGCAGAAAGAAAGTATAATGTAATCTTCTAACATTTGTAATCGACAAAAATAGCAGGCAGTTACTAATTTTAGACAATCAAATTCCACAACGTTATAATAATCTTTTGCTCTATATGGTGTGTGTGTGTGTGTGTGTGTGTGTGTTTGTTTGTGTGTGTGTGTGTGTGTGTGTGTGTGTGCGTGTGTGCGTGCGTGTGTGCATACGTGCCTGCGTGCGTGTGTGTGTGTGTGTGTGTGTGTGTGTGTGTGTCTGAATGTGTGTAAAATTATTAAGACATAAACCACAAACTTGTCTAAAAAGCACACTTTTATCGATGACGATAGCAAAATATTTTGTTTATGAACTGTCAAACGTTTGAATAATGAAGTTTTCTTTGTTTATCAAAGAATACATACCAAAATCTCCTTCACATTTACCCCCGCTGTATTACGACAGTTAGCCATCTCAAGTAGCAAATCCAGCACTTTCTGCTTACAATCCATATCAAAGTAGACACTTCATAGAATAGAGAGACATTCCCGACATAGCTTAGGGTGCGGTATGAAGGGATGACAGATAAAGCAGGCAGCCCTGTAGTAAAAAAGCGAAGGAAGATATTTGGATGGAGAAGGAACACAATCCATAGTCAGCAGGGTGTGGATGAGGCTTTCATCCGCTGATTGTTGTGACAGTCTCGCTTTGTAGTCACCGCTCAGGCAGGCGGCACCCTTCCATGTACGAAACGTGCTGCGACACACACGCACAGGTCTCTAAAACTACTTCGCCCCGACTCTTTCAGAGTCCCCAGAGCCGTGCGCTTTCGACAGGCCGGTGTGACGCAGAACAGGTGTGTGCATGTTGTGACAGTGTCACTATTTAGTTGCCAATGTAACATGGTCTGCCTAAAGCAAAAACTATGTAAGTACATACAAATACGTCTATCACATCCTTATTCTCATAAAGGGGTTATGACACTCGATGCTTGATGATCCAGGGGAGACCGCTAAAACAAAAACTATGTAAGTACATACAAATACGTCTATCACATCCTTATTCTCATAAAGGGGTTATGACACGCGATGCTTGACGATCCAGGGGAGATCGTTTAAAAAAAGCCATGTAACAATTTTTGTCATGCTTATTACGGTTTTGCAAGGTGATACTATGCTCTACGTTCTCAAATAATTTAGCAGCTGCAGAGAATGATCGTAGCAGCGTGCGCATAAACTTCTAGTCAAGGTCTGCGGCAAAACAAGGAGACACAATAGGGAGCCAAGGTCTGCGGCAAAACAAGGAGACACAATAGGGATGAATTATGCAAACTGGCGGGATTACCATGGGACAAAAAAGGATATAAAAATAATTCCCCATGTAAAGAGTCAATGGAATGCATGTGCCATGTGCTACAGCCTGACTGACAGTTTTCACACTGCGTTTTTATCACAGGTTAGTGGAGCTGGATGTTTACTGCTGTGATGAATCACGACATGGCTATCTTTTTAATAACAGAAAAACTGCAGTAGTACGAGTATTACTTGCTAAGATTTTATATGCAGCATCAAGAAACTATTTATGCAGGTACATTAGAACAATGTCGAGCTTTTAAAAAACTAATACGGAAGGTGGCGATTTGTCAGTCAGAAGCCAGAAAAACATTAACATATGTGAAAACATAATGCAAAGGAAAGAAGTACAAGTGCATTTCATTACATTTGGTGTCCATTTCATGCAGTCACATAAAGTACACACTACACTTCGTGTCTGATCTCTAAAATTATTACATTCATGTTAATCCTTTCATAAGAATTTCAATAGGAAAGTAATGAATTCATTGTTACATTGACCAAATTTGGTATAAATAAACTACAAAGAGATCAACTAAATGCCAACAGATATAACTTGAATCATGAGTGATTACTTCCACCTTAGTATTTATCGCCGAGATGGAGGTGTAAGTAAATCACTATCTTTGGAGCCTGTTTTTCTTATCATCAGAGTAGCAACTCAAACGAAGTTTTAGTAATCAATTTCTGCAACCAGTAACTCAGTATATTTCAGCTTTTTCTCTCGTTCTCCACACTTCCAGATTGCAAACAGCAAAGAAATAGATATCGATACATGTTTAGTCTAAAGAACCTTTTCACAATTGACTCAGCTTGCACTCTATTAAAGTTTTCACAAAAGTTTCGCTATCACTCTCAGGTGGCTTGGTAGACACAAATAGAATTTCCCCACGAACAAAAAACCTCTCACGAAGAAATCCTATTGAAAGGGGCCTGTATGAATCACCCTTGCCAAAGGCCTTGCGGTCAAGGCAAAATGTAAGCGGGACGCCTTCAACATGGGAGTCTTCCTGGCTGCTCTTTGTGGGTGGGTGTTAGGGAAAAAGGTTCGCCACCTCAAGGCAATCGCCCCCCTGGGTGTTCAGGCAAACACCGTGGCAGACTATGACGAAGTGTCTCACCCTCTAGACCACAAGCGCGGCGGTTTCGTCGGGCGTGCAGGCAGAAGGATGATGGGGGAAATGAAACAATAATAACTGCCCACAATGGCTACCGTCTGCCCAATCCTCTGCCTTGCTGTGTTGCTCACTGAGGCGATCCCTCTATAACAAGTGTGGAGTGGTCGGGTGCTGTGCTAGGTGCAGCTACAGTGTGGGGAATAAGAAACTAGAGAGAGAGAGAGAGAGAGAGAGAGAGAGAGAGAGAGAGAGAGAGAGAGAGAATTCTTAGTGCCTGCCACAGGATGTTAGGGAGACAAACACTAGATTGATTCGTTAGACAGCAGAAAGAGTTCCATATGTATTCAGGCGGTGGGGATAGTACTCATACCATCAATGGCAGACTGTGAGAGAAAACAAAGTATATTATACTCGCACAATACAGTGATATAATAAAACATTATGTATTTTTATTGCCCCCCCATTCTGCAATCCTTTTAACTTTTGAAATCAATCACAGCATATGAGAACAGACATGTTTTCTACGTAGGATGAAACACTGGGACAGCGGATAAGACTTTAAATGCCCAAAGCCCATCAGAACGTCTGAAGGATGGAGAGCGCTGTTTCGTGAGGGCCTGATCAGCATTGCTATGTCATCATCGACAAGATAGAAAAGTTCTCCATTAGACCAGGTACCCTTTTATCAAGTGAGAGTCACGCACACGGCCACCTCGTCCAAGTAGTAGCATAGCTACCTATCATTTGAAGTAAGATAAGGTTGTGTTACCCATTTTCGGCTGTTATCATGCATGACAACGCCCTCTCGTTTGTCTGGACGGTTAGGCTACTCTCCCGTCTTGCGCTTCCGCTCCCGCTTCTTCTTCTGCTTCTTCTGCCGGTTCTTCTTCCTTTTTCCCTCCTCCTCTCCCCTCCTCCTCCTCTCCTTCTCCTCCTCCTCCTCTCCTCCTCCTCCCCTCGCCCCTTCTCCTCCTCCTCCTCCACTCCTCCTCCTCCTCCTCCTCCTCCTCCTCCTCCTCCTCTCCTTTTTCTTTCTTCTTCTTCTTTCTTCTTCTTCCTTCTTCTTATTCCTTCTTCTTCTTCCTTCTTCTTTTTTCTTCTTTTTTTGAAAAAACTTGTTTTCTTTCTCATTCTTATTTCACCTCTAACATCATCATGCCGTGGGAATTCTTACCCTAGCATTCGTTACCATCATCATCTCTATGCAGTGACGATCACTTTGTGTGCTCTGCAGAAGAAGAAGCAGAGGCAGAGGCAGAGGCAAAAGAAGAAGAAGAAGAAGAAGAAGAAGAAGAAGGAATAAGGAAGAAGGAAGAAGAAAGAAGAAAGAAGAAAGAAGAAAGAAGAAAGGAGGAGGAGGAGGAGGAGGAGGAGGAGGAGGAGGAGGGAGGAGGGGGAGGGGGAGGGGGAGGGGGAGGGGAGGAGGAGGAGGAGGAGGAGGAGGAGGAGGAGGAGGAGAAAAGGAAGAAGAAGCGGCAGAAGAAGCAGAAGAAGAAGCGGGAGCGGAAGCGCAAGACGGGAGAGTAGCCTAACCGTCCAGACAAACGAGAGGGCGTTGTCATGCATGATAACAGCCGAAAATGGGTAACACAACCTTATCTTACTTCAAATGATAGGTAGCTATGCTACTACTTGGACGAGGTGGCCGTGTGCGTGACTCTCACTTGATAAAAGGGTACCTGGTCTAATGGAGAACTTTTCTATCTTGTCGATGATGACATAGCAATGCTGATCAGGCCCTCACGAAACAGCGCTCTCCATCCTTCAGACGTTCTGATGGGCTTTGGGCATTTAAAGTCTTATCCGCTGTCCCAGTGTTTCATCCTACGTAGAAAACATGTCTGTTCTCATATGCTGTGATTGATTTCAAAAGTTAAAAGGATTGCAGAATGGGGGGGCAATAAAAATACATAATGTTTTATTATATCACTGTATTGTGCGAGTATAATATACTTTGTTTTCTCTCACAGTCTGCCATTGATGGTATGAGTACTATCCCCACCGCCTGAATACATATGGAACTCTTTCTGCTGTCTAACGAATCAATCTAGTGTTTGTCTCCCTAACATCCTGTGGCAGGCACTAAGAATTCTCTCTCTCTCTCTCTCTCTCTCTCTCTCTCTCTCTCTCTCTCTCTCTCTCTAGTTTCTTATTCCCCACACTGTAGCTGCACCTAGCACAGCACCCGACCACTCCACACTTGTTATAGAGGGATCGCCTCAGTGAGCAACACAGCAAGGCAGAGGATTGGGCAGACGGTAGCCATTGTGGGCAGTTATTATTGTTTCATTTCCCCCATCATCCTTCTGCCTGCACGCCCGACGAAACCGCCGCGCTTGTGGTCTAGAGGGTGAGACACTTCGTCATAGTCTGCCACGGTGTTTGCCTGAACACCCAGGGGGGCGATTGCCTTGAGGTGGCGAACCTTTTTCCCTAACACCCACCCACAAAGAGCAGCCAGGAAGACTCCCATGTTGAAGGCGTCCCGCTTACATTTTGCCTTGACCGCAAGGCCTTTGGCAAGGGTGATTCATACAGGCCCCTTTCAATAGGATTTCTTCGTGAGAGGTTTTTTGTTCGTGGGGAAATTCTATTTGTGTCTACCAAGCCACCTGAGAGTGATAGCGAAACTTTTGTGAAAACTTTAATAGAGTGCAAGCTGAGTCAATTGTGAAAAGGTTCTTTAGACTAAACATGTATCGATATCTATTTCTTTGCTGTTTGCAATCTGGAAGTGTGGAGAACGAGAGAAAAAGCTGAAATATACTGAGTTACTGGTTGCAGAAATTGATTACTAAAACTTCGTTTGAGTTGCTACTCTGATGATAAGAAAAACAGGCTCCAAAGATAGTGATTTACTTACACCTCCATCTCGGCGATAAATACTAAGGTGGAAGTAATCACTCATGATTCAAGTTATATCTGTTGGCATTTAGTTGATCTCTTTGTAGTTTATTTATACCAAATTTGGTCAATGTAACAATGAATTCATTACTTTCCTATTGAAATTCTTATGAAAGGATTAACATGAATGTAATAATTTTAGAGATCAGACACGAAGTGTAGTGTGTACTTTATGTGACTGCATGAAATGGACACCAAATGTAATGAAATGCACTTGTACTTCTTTCCTTTGCATTATGTTTTCACATATGTTAATGTTTTTCTGGCTTCTGACTGACAAATCGCCACCTTCCGTATTAGTTTTTTAAAAGCTCGACATTGTTCTAATGTACCTGCATAAATAGTTTCTTGATGCTGCATATAAAATCTTAGCAAGTAATACTCGTACTACTGCAGTTTTTCTGTTATTAAAAAGATAGCCATGTCGTGATTCATCACAGCAGTAAACATCCAGCTCCACTAACCTGTGATAAAAACGCAGTGTGAAAACTGTCAGTCAGGCTGTAGCACATGGCACATGCATTCCATTGACTCTTTACATGGGGAATTATTTTTATATCCTTTTTTGTCCCATGGTAATCCCGCCAGTTTGCATAATTCATCCCTATTGTGTCTCCTTGTTTTGCCGCAGACCTTGGCTCCCTATTGTGTCTCCTTGTTTTGCCGCAGACCTTGACTAGAAGTTTATGCGCACGCTGCTACGATCATTCTCTGCAGCTGCTAAATTATTTGAGAACGTAGAGCATAGTATCACCTTGCAAAACCGTAATAAGCATGACAAAAATTGTTACATGGCTTTTTTTAAACGATCTCCCCTGGATCGTCAAGCATCGCGTGTCATAACCCCTTTATGAGAATAAGGATGTGATAGACGTATTTGTATGTACTTACATAGTTTTTGTTTTAGCGGTCTCCCCTGGATCATCAAGCATCGAGTGTCATAACCCCTTTATGAGAATAAGGATGTGATAGACGTATTTGTATGTACTTACATAGTTTTTGCTTTAGGCAGACCATGTTACATTGGCAACTAAATAGTGACACTGTCACAACATGCACACACCTGTTCTGCGTCACACCGGCCTGTCGAAAGCGCACGGCTCTGGGGACTCTGAAAGAGTCGGGGCGAAGTAGTTTTAGAGACCTGTGCGTGTGTGTCGCAGCACGTTTCGTACATGGAAGGGTGCCGCCTGCCTGAGCGGTGACTACAAAGCGAGACTGTCACAACAATCAGCGGATGAAAGCCTCATCCACACCCTGCTGACTATGGATTGTGTTCCTTCTCCATCCAAATATCTTCCTTCGCTTTTTTACTACAGGGCTGCCTGCTTTATCTGTCATCCCTTCATACCGCACCCTAAGCTATGTCGGGAATGTCTCTCTATTCTATGAAGTGTCTACTTTGATATGGATTGTAAGCAGAAAGTGCTGGATTTGCTACTTGAGATGGCTAACTGTCGTAATACAGCGGGGGTAAATGTGAAGGAGATTTTGGTATGTATTCTTTGATAAACAAAGAAAACTTCATTATTCAAACGTTTGACAGTTCATAAACAAAATATTTTGCTATCGTCATCGATAAAAGTGTGCTTTTTAGACAAGTTTGTGGTTTATGTCTTAATAATTTTACACACATTCAGACACACACACACACACACACACACACACACACACGCACGCAGGCACGTATGCACACACGCACGCACACACGCACACACACACACACACACACACACACACAAACAAACACACACACACACACACACACACACACACCATATAGAGCAAAAGATTATTATAACGTTGTGGAATTTGATTGTCTAAAATTAGTAACTGCCTGCTATTTTTGTCGATTACAAATGTTAGAAGATTACATTATACTTTCTTTCTGCTCGTTCCTCTTAACTGATCCACAGAAATGATGAAGGTTGAACTTAACAACGCAAGCTCAGTATCTATAAAAGCTTTTGTACTCCAGGCGCTGATGCTGGGACTCTGCACAATGAGACATTTAGGGGTACACGGTTTTGTATTGTGCTGAATTACTGCTGATTTCGATTATGAATCGAGTACCCTGTTTCATTACAAGCCATCATCATGGCTATTGTATGAGCGCATCATGCAGCAAAATCACATTAATTGTTCTCGTGACGAAACGACGCCCATAGATGACTGGCGGCTTTTAGCCGCACGATTTTGTTATCAGAGCACGTATCGCTTGCAGACACCACGAATAATTCACGGGCATTGTGGGCAGTTGATTCACAGCAACCAGTCCGAGGCGCCCGTGTCGACTCAGTGGCGCGGGTTGTCGGCCCCTGATGCTCATGATGACAGAGACTTTCGTTCTTCATTATCACTCCTCGCAATCGTCATGTTGCGCTCTCCGCTACAGTGCACGTAATTGCTGTGGGGGAAGTTACACGCCAGTACCGCACTGGGAGTTCCACAAGGAAACAAAAGAGCGTAATGCCAGTGATTCAAGTTGTTAACAAGGGAGTCGTGATGTCACACACGCCTTTATTGTTCCATTACGACAAGGCACTGTTTTGTTTCCACCATTAGCAGAGGTAGCAGTCGAAGCGGTGTCCAGTCATTTGAACAACGCCAGAAATACTGGCTGCACGCCATCTCAATAGCGCACACGGGAACAAGCTGTTGCTCATTCTACGGTACATATATCACAAATGAATGAATGAATGAATGAATGAATGAATGAATGAATGAATGAATGAATGAATGAATGAATGAATGAATGAATGAATGAATGAATGAATAAATGAATGAATGAATGAATGAATAGATGGATGGATGGATGGATGGATGGATGAATGAATGAATGAATGAATGAATGAAGTTTTATGACACAGCCTTTCTAAGCTATGTAAGGCGAAAATGACTAGAGCTGTTCAAAGCAGGAGCAAGTCGAGACTCGATATCCCCAACCACTAGCCCAGACATCACGACTTTCACATTCATCAACACAAGAAGCAGTCAATGGGCTGGATATGCAGAGGAGCTGACACACACACTTGGACACTATTTTGGCTATGATCATTCGGTCGAACTAGGTATTGTTATTCATGCGGCTGTATTAAAAATTCTTTTGAGCATTTTCATTGTTTACACGCCGATTCATTGCAATGTACATGTCTGCATCATACAGCCTTTTCTCGGGAGTTTTCTCCCCATCAACGTATGTTTCTGCTCTCTCGGAATCTCTAACTACCAACCACACTGTGTCCAGGTACAAAATTCGGTCACGCGACATCTATTTCATGCCCCGCGCCCAGCATTTGTGTGACTGGCCGACGCTTCATGTAGTCTGCTACGCGCATTGATTTCTTCTCCAGTTCGCACGCAAAACGCTCATTTTAAGAATTACTCACACACATGCTAAGCAATCGTAACCACACAAGAGTATTCGTTTTGATGGAGTCTGGAAAGCGTTTGGACTGGTCACGTGAAAGAATTATTGCGCTTGTTCGAAGAAGACGAAAATGTGTTTAGACAAACAACATGCGGTCAAATGACATCTACTAAAATCCTCGCGCGCTGCCGTTCAATATCTGGCCCAGACTTGTAAAAATATTTTGAGCCGTGATTATTTGTCTTGGTCCACTCTTGTTCGAAGAAGTTTCAAAAGTGTCTGTTGCCAACGTGACCGAGCTCAACTGTTGTCAGTGTACCGAATCATTCACTGACCCTCATTTCAATTTGAATAATGTAGTGACAAGGAGATGCACCACATATTTCAAGCCTGTGCTAGCAAAGGCCAGTCTTATCGCATTGGTACTATTTGTCTCGCGACGACAGACCCGCAGATGAATCTTTGCTTAGTTGAAATCCTTATTTTCGATATTGATATGAAGTTTAAAGACCATTAAAACATGATTTTGAAACACGTTTTATTAAAATTTGTCACCGATTTTGTTGATTTGATGATTTTGTTCGTTTAAAACGCGCACTCTGTTATGTAGCGCATGTATCAAGAGCCGGAAGTAAGCATTATTGTTGATGGCTGCAGTTTTGAATTGCGTTGTTCAGATATTGCTTTCTGTGGATATAAGGATACTTAAACAGTGTTTTTTCCGATGTTTGGATTCTGGGATGTTTGCTACAGATCTTATGTATGTTGTATGAATAGAAAATATGGTGAATAAGTGTGGTATAGTAGGGTGTAACGGGAACTACAACAAGAACAACAAGTGCCGTGTGTTCAAACTTCCAACTGATGCAGCCGAGAGACAGACTTGGATTAATGTACTGCCTCCACGTAAAGATTTTGTGATCGACCCTGACAAGTTCTTCATTTGTGAGAGGCACTGGAGTGAAGGCTACGAAGTTCATACGTTTTCCTGGAGGTCGCACACGACCTAAGCATCCGTCGAGTGTCTTCCCTCAAATCCCAAAATCGTGCATGCCAACGCCGAAAGCTCAACCAAGATCCACGGATGTTACAAACGTTGAAGCAAGGCAACTGTAACATTTGAGAAAAGTGGATGGAATTGAAACCTTTGCAAGTTTTAATCCTGAGAAAACTCTGAGAAAAACATACAAAGACGTGATCATTACAAGATCCGAAAAACATTTTGTGTGTGTCTTCATGAAATAGGATTTTAGTGAAGCAAATATTTCTGTTATTGTTGAAAACACACATACTCTGACTTGCCCTGTAACTCTCAAAGCGTTCAAAAACGGAATCAGAGTGCCTCTTGAAAAATTTCTCCATCCTAACAATGGGTTCAATTTCTATCAGGTAATAAATGTGTGTGTGTGTGTGTGTGTGTGTGTGTGTGTGTGTGTGTGTGTGTGTGTGTGTGTGTGTGTGTGTGTGTGTGTGTGTGTGTGTGTCTGATGGTACGTGTGAGTATTCATACATGTGTGCTACTGTGTATCAGAGTGTGTGTGTGTTTTGACAATGTATGTGCCGTTTGAGTGTGTCATTTCATATGGGTTAATCACTTAATGATTTTATGTGCGCACACACGCGCATGTGTGTATGTGTGTGTGTGTCTTTACAATAATGTGTGTGCGTCATTGCGGAAAGGTCCAGAACATGAGTGTTAGAGTGCTTTTCAGTGTGATTGTGATTTTGGTCCTTGGATGTAATAGTGCTTGTTAATTTTATGTGTGCATGTGGTTATGTGTTTGATTGATTGTTCGTGTACACAGTGTATATACATGTACACGTATGATTGTGAAAGTGTGCATTTATGTCTCTGTGTGTGAGAGAGAATAAGTGTGTCTGTATCACAACTGCGATTTAAGTTGTGAATGACTAGAGTCTTTCTTCTGTCTCTCTCCTTGTTTGTGTACTGCATTTCTGTCTACTGCCCCCTCTCACACACACTATCTCACAGTCACACACATTCTCTCTCACAGATACACACATAGTATACACACTTTCTGTCTCTCTCCCTCTTTCTGTCTGGCTGGCTGTGTGTTCGACTCTCACTCTTCAGTTTCTTGTCCTCTCTCGCTCTCTCATTCCCTCTCTCTGTTGTTTAAAAAAATATATTAAAAAATTTAATGCTATGCAATTTGATCGATGCGGCATTTTTATTAGGAATTGTTGGATAAACAGAATCACAACTAGATTTCTAGGCCATGTTTGACTGCTTTCCATTTTATTACTGGGCGTCTCCGTTTGACAGTGCTGCAGGTGTGGCATTGAAAATCTAATTTTAAATTTGAACTTTAAAAAACAAACTTAAAATATTAGTTTTAGATCTTTTTACTCATTTAATCTGATTTATGTTAATGAGAATAGTATTTTGTTGAATGTATGTTGGTCATTCAGTCCTTTTAACTGATAAACATGCAAGAAAGTGATCATTCACTTCAGTCAAGTTTTAATAGAGGTTTTAATGCACATCCGGCAGATTTTTTCCCAATGCGAGGGAAAAAAAGCACCAAAATGACTTTCTTTATTAGCAAAATGTCGCCCTATAAGTACAAAATCAGAAAACTGCTTGTTTATGTTAACCATGATAGTATACTGTTATCAGTATGATGGCCTTTGCTAGCACAGGCTGGAAATCTGTGGTGCATCTTCTTCTGATATAGTACTCCTTGGTAGTGACTTAAACAAACTACTGGTGTATTCTGTACATAGAGCTTAAAGAATTTAATGTGCTATTTGGTTAAGGTTTCTTGTATGTGTGACAGTCATTCTTAAAATGAGTGTTTTACATTCGAACTGGGAAAGAAAGCTGGACACTTGCTTACATGTATGAGCGCAAAAAATGCCCCTTGTTGGGCCTGAAATAGATATGATTCGGAAGAATTGTTTGGCTGGACACTGAGTGTACGGCACTAGTATGCTGTAATTAAGTACTGGCTTAATCTTTCCACTACTAATGTTTCGCATTGGTTGGTTTCATATTCACGTGAGAAAAACTTCATGCGAAATCAAAGTTTTGTCAAATAAAATTGACCGCCTGGAGTTTGGTTTTTGTACAATCAAGTCCGTCACAAACTAAATCAGAAACTCGTAGGTGTCTCTGTTTTTGACAGTTTCTCTCTTCGATGGGTGACCCCAGAGTACTGTGTGAGTGTCAGTCAGGATGTCCACCTGAGAGTCTCAATAAGCGTGATATTTTGCTGCTTGGGGCATTCTGACCACGGAGGGCATATCTCGCTGCTTTAAAACTGTAAGACGCACATTTAGTCCACATGTTCTGGACAAGCGGCACAAGAACCAAGGACTGTAAGATTTTACGACAACCTCTGATCTCTAGAAACAGGGATTCTCATTGCAACATGAAGTTGAGAGAACAGCAGTACTGTGAAATTATTAGCTAGTAGAATGTTATGCCTGTTGTTAGTGTGTTTTCATAATCAATACTGTGCAGTAAAGATTAATACGGTTTCGATCATAGTCTCAAGATGCACATAAATTCAGTCCCCGAGTGATAACTACATGAATATATAATTGTCTACCAACTTCCATCTTTATCATGAAAGATCAGTTCAATTTGTATACATAAACAATTTTCTTTTCTCACGCGTTCAAACAGTAGGATGGGGAAAAAGCTTGCTCATGTTGGTTACCATGATGGATGGATGGATGGATTTTACGGCTTCAGCCTTTGTAGGTTATATAAGACCATTAAACACGAAACATAATTATTAGAACTGGTTAGTATAAGAACAAGTCAGACCCGGTTTTCCCTAGTTATGCACCTCTTGCGAAACGTGGAGGGAGGGGCGGAGGGACTACTCTCACCCCCAGCCCACAGGGGGGTGCTGATTACCAACCCGCAATTCTGGACTGGGAGACTGTCACTGCGCTAGAACATTGTCGTGGATTCGGGGATATCACGCAATGGCATTACCTCCCTTGCCCCCAGCCTGTTCCGCCCCACTGCCTCCAGAAGTGGCGCCTCCCACTCCCCAGGCGGGAACAGTTTCTGTCTGGCTTAATTGCGCCAGGCCTCTCACCAGGCGAGGCCAAAACCACACGTGTGGTTGACTAAAACTGTAATTAGAGAAATGGCTTCACAGCGAACCTCTTTTCCCGTTAATTCTGCCCTGTCGCCCGTGGAAGCCTCTCCTCGCTGTCGGCAGATTCTCTCTTTGATGGGCGATGCCGTGGTGCCATGTGCCAGTGTGTGTGTGTGTGTGTGTGTGTGTGTGTGTGTGTGTGTGTGTGAGAGAGAGAGAGAGAGAGAGAGAGAGAGAGAGTGAGAGAGAGAGAGATTGAGAGAGAGACGGACGTACGGACGGACAGACACACAGGCAGACAGACACACAGACACACACACAGACAGACACACAGACACACACACACACAGACATACAAACAGACATACAGACACACAGACATACAACACACAGACAGACAGACACACGGGCAGACATACAGACACACCTGTTTCAATAAACCCAGATTTCTCCATCCCAGGGATAGAACCACGGCGCTGCGCCTCGCACATCGTCCAACCCCAAAGCATGCCCGCCCATCTCCGCCTGTCTAAAGACATGGTGTCAAC
>JAWQFJ010034001.1:330000-337500 GCA_034096865.1 Theodoxus fluviatilis
ACAGCGGAAGGCGATGAGACAAACTTTCCTGGATCGCGGATGACAACCAACACCTTGCTTGTCTCGTCACGTCCGCCGACAGGGCACGCATTAATTCCGCGCTCTTTCGCGCGTCAACATACCCCCCACTGGGAGAGAAAGAAGAAAGAAGGAGGAAGAGAAGGGAGGAAGAGGCGGGTTACATCACAGAGATTGGCTGACACTAATTCCAGTGCCAACAGTCAGAGGCGTGGCCGTTTCCCCATCCCGGACGATCCATCCCCAGAGCTGGCGTGCCGGCATGCGTGCGTGCATGCGCATGAACGCGTTCTCGAGTGTGCGCGCACGTAATCGGTAAAGGCATGACTCAGACTGGCCGGAAACCGTCCCCACCAGCGTCACGCGAGCAAGAAAAGAGGCGACTTTTTTTTGGTTTCCAAACCGAGAAAAATGTGAATGGAGATTGAAATTTAAGTCGCGTTCTTTTCCTTGGTGCCCTGGGCCAAGGCAAACCTCTATTACAGTCCCTATCTTTTCGCTCCGGTGGGTCCGGGCCCGGGGGCTCAGCACGTCAAGGCTTGTTTTGGGCCAAACGAGGTGTGATTGAATTAAATTCCAACATCTTCCCACCCTGGGCCACAATACTTCCTGCAGACTCCATTGACAGCGGGCCTGGCCTTTTTCCCTCAGTAATTTTATTGTTGAGATTGAACAGCCTGTCACCGATGAATTTTCCAATAGACTCATTTCTGAAGAAAATTACAGCCTTCGACAAACACAAACCATCCTCATTTCCACGGATCCGGTCGATGCATTAGGGCAAAAAATCGCCTTTGTGTCGATTCTGTCTCGGAAATTGGACGACATTTGCTGGGTATCATCCGTAGCATCTGTTTTTCCGACGACAGATTTCCCACAGCTGATGCGGCAAATATCACGACAACTTCTCGTGAAAGGTCAGTGGCTATCTCAAAGAAGTTCAAAGCTTGATTAGTGCGAACGGTGCTGCAATGTCGTGACGGTAATTTACAGGAAAAGGTCAGTGGAGTCGTGGAACACCAGGCGTGAGAAAGGATCTGAAAGAACCATCTTCCTTCTCGTGCAGCGCTGAAGCGCCTGTCCAGTGTCAGTGGGCGTCTCAGTCCGTCAGTGTCAGTGGGCGTCTCAGTCCGTCAGTGTCAGTGGGCGCCTCAGTCCGTCAGTGTCAGTGGGCGCCTCAGTCCATCAGTGTTAGTGGGCGTCTCAGTCCGTCAGTGTCAGTGGGCGTCTCAGTCCGTCAGTGTCAGTGGGCGTCTCAGTCCGTCAGTGTCAGTGGGCGTCTCAGTCCGTCAGTGTCAGTGGGCGTCTCAGTCCGTCAGTGTCAGTGGGCGTCTCAGTCCGTCAGTGTTAGTGGGCGTCTCAGTCCGTCAGTGTCAGTGGGCGTCTCAGTCCGTCAGTGTTAGTGGGCGTCTCAGTCCGTCAGTGTCAGTGGGCGTCTCAGTCCGTGAGTGTTAGTGGGCGTCTCAGTCCGTCAGTGTCAGTGGGCGTCTCAGTCCGTCAGTGTCAGTGGGCGTCTCAGTCCGTCAGTGTCAGTGGGCGTCTCAGTCCGTCAGTGTTAGTGGGCGTCTCAGTCCGTCAGTGTCAGTGGGCGCCTCAGTCCGTCAGTGTTAGTGGGCGTCTCAGTCCGTCAGTGTCAGTGGGCGCCTCAGTCCGTCAGTGTCAGTGGGCGCCTCAGTCCGTCAGTGTTAGTGGGCGTCTCAGTCCGTCAGTGTCAGTGGGCGCCTCAGTCCGTGAGTGTTAGTGGGCGTCTCAGTCCGTCAGTGTCAGTGGGCGCCTCAGTCCGTGAGTGTCAGTGGGCGTCTCAGTCCGTCAGTGTTTTCTAGCGAAAAGGAGCTTGGCATTGCTCACAGACTTTGGCATGGTCTTTTTCGTGTCCATCAAAGAGTTAAAGAAATCTGAAAGTGGAGGCAGTAATGGAATTCCACCTTTGAGAATGAAATGGATAAATCTGTGTACGCTCACTCGACCCGTTCTCCAACTACACATCAGAGTGCAGACCGATAAACTAGGGAAGCGTTGACATTTTAGTAAGGGACGATGATAAGTGCCTAGTGGGTCTAGTCTACAGCGATAACGAAAATGTTTATGAAGAAAAGGTAGAAATAGAAGCCTTGTGACACGCTTTGAATACCAAGAAGACAAGAAAAGGCCGTCGACTTCAGGAAGAATTGGCAAACGCCATCCCATTAGTGCTACACGGAGCAATTGTTTGAGCATGTGAGGTCATTTGAATACTTCAGAGGTCATTTGAATACTTCACGATCTACAGCCTGAATCTCCGACATCTCCAGTAGAAAGAATTGCAGAGGCTACGTTTCATGCCATTGATTAGGAGTATTAACGTGCAGAAGATCATCTGTTCCGTTGTTCTTTCTTGGAATCTGTTTTATCTTACTCCACCACTGTTTGGTTTAGCCAGCGCAAAGTGAAGGACTGAAAGAAACTACAAAATGCGCTCAGGCGATTGACAGAAGTGATGGGCACTGCAGTGCCTCACTGGAAATGTGACATGAACTCCACCTCAACAGAAAGACCACAGCACTCCTGAGTGGTTCCACTCAGCCCTTGCATCCATTCTCTGTCCGCGCACAACCAAGAAGACGGTTTTATCCCTACTATCACGGACAAGCAGAGCGGTAAACTGTTTTAACTCCGTCTGCAATCAGAGATATTGATCGTTCCAGCCTTTAGCTGATGCCGTGACTATGCACGCCTGCCATCCTCCGGATGCCTATATTGAAGTGTATCTTTTACTTTGATCAGTTGCTCATGCTCTTTCTGCTTATGTATCTATTCTTTCTGTTCTCTCCCAACATAATTATGTAGCTTGTACCATTACATGATTATAAAATGTACATAATACGTGACATGATCAGATCTAATTCCGTTTGGACAAATCAATTTTATCCTACCTTATATTTTATCTTATCTGCTATGCTATCTAATCTTTTATCTTAACTTATCTTTTATCTTAACTTATCTTTTATCTTATAGCATCTATCTTTTATCTTGTCATCTTACTTCTCTCTTCTCTTCTCTTCTCTTCTCTTCTCTTCTCTTCTCTTCTCTTCTCTTCTCTTCTCTTCTCTTCTCTTCTCTTCTCTTCTCTTCTCTTCTCTTCTCTTCTCTTCTCTTCTCTTCTCTTCTCTTCTCTTAAGACAAGTTCTTTTCTTATCTTATATTATAGTATCCTATCCTATTTTATCTATCCTTCCTATCCTATCCTATCCTATCCTATCCTATCCTATCCTATCCTATCCTATCCTATCCTATCCTATCCTATCCTATCCTATCCTATCCTATCCTATCCTATCCTATCCTGTCCTATCCTTTTGCTTTCCTTTCCTACCCTATCCGATCCGATTAGATCGTGTGTTCTCTTATTATGAATCCTGAAGGGAAAACCCCACTTAGGAACTCATGCACAATACCAACTCTGAAGGTCAGAGGTGAAGGCGCAGACGTGAGAACTTCCAAGTGAAGACTGAAGAGTCTCATGGAGGACACCGTGCTGCTATCCACGCTTCCGTCTTTCTCGGCTTGTCTGAGCAATCACAGGCGTGTGTCTTCCGCTTTCCACTGTGGCTGGATCTACACTGAGAATGTGCTCATGAAAGTTTTAGTACCTAGCATATCTAGCCACCTTTTTCCGAATAAATTACCCACGTTGGACAAGTTTTTTTCAGCGCCTATTTCCTCCGGAAATCGAACCAGAGTCTTGACAGTTTGACATTCAATGAGCAGAAATCCAAATTCAAAGTTTAATCGTCAAAGTGAAGTTGACAAACTAATTGATTTACTAGTGTGTTCTAATTATTTCGATATGAAATACCTTTACAATTAAAAGGTTGGTACTGATCAAGCAGCAAGGGCAACATAAATCAGGCATTCACAGCAAACTTCATTCTACACGGCAGGAAGAAGAGAAAACCTGGTCACCACTTACATTGTACGAGCTGCTCGGTCAATGCTGAGTAAACACCGATTCTACGAAGAAGCAGGTATAGAAATCCACCCATTGTGTGCACCGATTTCACAAAGAAACCGGCTAGAAATCCACGTTTTGCGAGCAACCGCTTCATGAAGAAATATTTCAATACGTCAAGAAAATAGACAGTAAGTGCCATTCATTGATGAGACAAATGATCTCTCTAGATAGAGAAGCTCTTCTAGAGAACCTCTTAATATTCTTCTTCGCAATCTGTGTTGCTTGACCCCGGATCAAAGTATTCAACTCTATCAGATACTTAGGTGTCTGCATGGACAAGAATCAATGAAAGATCGAATAAATCACTTTATCAAGACTTCTCACTGGCAGATCAAAATATGTCAGTAATGTCAGATGATTCCTCTTTGAAGAGAATCTCAATGCTCACCATCTTCCTTCTTCTTTCTCAACTGGACTATTGCTTCAGTCTTCTTTATATTTCTCAAGTTATCTCGGACACAAATTGCAGTTGTTCCAAAACGCGAGCGCTAGGGTTATCAGATCACCACACCCTCAATCACGCATAGTTCCTGTACTGAAGGAGCTAGGGTTGTGAGATCGCCACACCCTCAATCACGCATATTTCCTGTACTGAAGGAACTTCACTGGCTCCTTGTCAATCTCAGAACAGACTTTACGATCCTTTGTCTCATGTACAGAAACCTGAGTGTATGCGCTCTGTCGCACACGAAGGAGTCACTGTTTATACACCACAACGAAACCTCAGGTCCTCACCACAACGTTTATCGAAAACACCACGTATAAATCTAAGAAGACATAGCCGTCACTCTTTCTCATATTTAGGGTGCATTTCTTTGGAACGGGATTCTCGGTTTCCTGAGAAAAAGCGACTGCCGCAGATCGTCCAAGAATCAGCCGAAGACACTGTTCTTCTCGCGCAGTGAACCACGGCGCCTAGCCTGGGGTCTCACTAAAGAGGAAGGCTCACTCCAGAGATTTGCTTTCCAAAGGTCGCACTAAGCAAACCTGTCGCGGTTACTGCAAACTGAACCAGAGAATTCTTCCGGAACGAATTCCACGTTTTAAACACACCAGAGGACACACGATGCTTATTGCCTGCTGTCCCAGAGCATCGTTTGAGGATGCAGTAATTGATAGTGACGCTTTCTGGCGGTGTCCTTTGGACTGACGTGCGATGTCGTAATGACGTTTGAGACACCTGCGCGTTTTCATGGAATTGACTGACCCTGACCCGCTTTTGTGACCCTTTCTGGCAAAACCAGGGCTCAAACGCTGGGACAGTTTTATTGTGTGGCTAGGAAAGGGTGGATGGGGTCTCTCGAACGTGAAATGAGTTTTTGGCAGTTTCCCATAGTTGGAACAATTATGCATCCCATATTTTTTGGATTGCCACGAATATCGCTTAGAAACATATTTTAGTGGGTGTTTTTTTGGTGGGTTAGTGTCAATTGCCTGCATTGTTTTACATACATTATATTACACTGAATGAGTTCAAACTTTAAAGTAATTTTTATCGAAAATGGTTTTCCCGGACCTGTGCTCATTAATTCCCCATAACTTTGTTATATGTCAAGATATTATGACAAAATTGATATCAAATCAAAGGATATTAAATGTACTTTCAAACAGTGTGTGGATTGTTTCATACCCTAAACAAATCAACGTCATCCTGGTTTTGCCAGAACGGTTCACATTTTATGTTTTGCCGCTCTGTCAGAGTGCACTGAGGTTGAGAGTGCAAGTCAACACTGTTCCTGGAAGAAAGAGCTTGTCTCCGATTGCATGCAATCAGTGCTTGCTTCTCTTTTCAGACTCACGCCGCCCCCTTCACCAAGCTATTCCCAGAGTGCGGTGTTAGCCAAGTCGGCCTGTGATATTCCGGTGTATGGTGCCGACAATGCAGACGCAAACTGTTTTAAAAATTGAGCAGGTGGCTTTGAAGTTGTCAAGTCTTGCATCAGATTTGCAGTCAACTCATCCGTCATTTCATACAAGTATCAATGCACTTGAAGGAAAAGGAAAAACAGTCATTGACATTACAGGCAAGTTGTGCCATTTCTTACGATGTTACAGTCTAGGGAAACGTATCGGGTTTGATGTCACTGAGGTCTAAAGGTTAGACCTATATAGTGCGATTTTACAAAGTGAGTTGTGGATATACAAGCTAAAGTAGACATCTCCTTCGCTGCCATGTGACCAGCTATTAGGCAATGCAAAATTTCAATGTTTGAACGACTTAGGTTGCAGATCAGAAGAGGGAAATGCCACTCAACAAAATAATGCAATGCACTGCGATGGGTGTATTCAAGTTTATGCGAGATTAGTTTCGTGTGGCTTTTTTCTACATAGTGTGGAGTCAGATACGAGCACCCAGGGGTTGTGGCTGAAAAAATGCGTGTCTTCAAAATGGGTTTTAAGCGACGACTGCTGTTTTGTAATCACTGTGGTGGCGCCGTGTCTATTTTGGATAGACCTCTGCCAGGTTGGAGCCAAGTACATTCCACCATTTACTTTTTTTACAGACTTGTTTGTCTTGGAAGATGAGAGCTCCAGCACTTAAACAAGTTTTCTGGCCAATTTTCTTCGCCTTGACTCGTCTCGAACAAGCCCGGTATGTGCCACACCTCATTTGACACAATCACTTCCAGCTCCCCGAAACAAATTTACCTTCCGCCTCTCTGACAGACAATTTGACCACGCACACCTGACCTTACAGGAAAACACTTTCCTCTGAGGAAATCCCTCTTGCGGAAGCAATCTGCATCAGCTGGTTCCTCTCAGACGTGGTCTGACCCTGCTGGACAGCAGTTAATAATTCTTGAAGTCGCACACTCCCCGTGGATGCGAGGTTGTGCGTCTCTTCGCTCAGGAAGTAGACCTCGTGACATGTGAGAACGGAGAACGTCTGAGCCCCGCCCCCCAGGGAAGACCTCAGTCTACAGGCGCGAACGGAGAAACTCAAGACAGGGGAAGATGGAGGGAACGGGGAGAGATTGCGGATCAAGAAGTATCCCTAGTCGTCCTAGGCTGACGTACTCTGCAAGCCTGGGAGTCCTGAGGCAGTGAATCCCGGAAAGCAGACGGCCTACCATCTTCTGTTGCTGGAGACCTGTCACAAGGCGCAACCACAACCTCACACTTGGAGATCTCGGGGGAAGGTTGAAGACTTTGGAATCTCCAGACGAAACTTCTTTTTCAAAGGGTTCTTTCTCCCTACAGACACGGTGAGGTCTGGTAGCGTATCGCCCCTCGTGCCATGCCAATCTTGACGTTTTGTAAATATTAAAAAACTCGGCGGGACAAAGGATTAATGATGTATTTGCACACTATTTGGCTCTCGCAAACAAAAGATTCGTGTCAGATTGTCTACCGGGAAATCGCTTGACACTTTAGCTTAGCAAGTCGGCGTTGAATACAATCGTCGCACACAGAACAGATAGGTTTCATGGCTCTTTGGGTAGAAAAGACAATCTGAAAATTGTGCATCAAATGTAATGAGCGAGAGCGAGAGA
>JAWQFJ010034001.1:347500-362500 GCA_034096865.1 Theodoxus fluviatilis
TATAAGTGGGGCGCCCCCTATACAGAGATTAATGGCCAGTGCTGGCTGCAAGACTGACTCAGATGGAGCCGCTAGCGTGACCTAAACAACCTTTGCACGGCTTCTTCCGTCTCAGCCTGTTGTATTCTTTTTACTCGCTTCCTAAAATAGTTTCCATAGAACTTTCTGTGGGGTTTATGCTGCTGATCAAACTTTCAATCGTTCAAGAGTCTTTCGATAAATGCGGTGGAAAAACCTGCAACGTTATGCTCAGCGCTGCGTCTGTCTACTTTTATTCTGGACATTTTCTGTGACTTCTCACTCTCTCTTGATAAGGCGGGCATTGACCTCTCTGCTGGCATTGTCCGTGGTTAGCGTTCCACATGTTGGCTCTTTTTTCTCTTTCTCTCTCTAACACCAGATGATCGTAGGTTACCAAAGATCAAACAGGCTGTTAATCATTGTGACGTAATTTATTTCAGGATTGTTATCTCACCTGAGAAAAGTTTTTTCCAGGATTTTTTCTTTGACAGTTATAATCATCGAGCAAACATACCAATGAATGGTATTGATCTATAAACTTTTCCCCCAACGATACCGTCCTGTTCATCAAAATGCCTTTTTTACGTGAAGTTTTGTTTATGATATCTTAAACTCTAGTCAAGATTTCATCGTAAGCAAAACCACAGATTACAGTATGACGTCAGGTGCAGATGAATTTGTCTCAGTTCCCCAGGGTCCTGGACCTGAGAGGAATCGCCCTTCAGCATGCGGACATCGCCAGCCATGGAGGCGACGGCTAAAAAGGCAGTTGGCGGATTAGCGCTAACTCCTGGTCAGGGGCGGCGAGAAATTCACTCTGGTCACAGCGCGGCCTGCCTGCCTGCCTTGCGCGACATCCATCACGCGGGGAGAGCGAGACGCCAGACGATTGGCTCAGACAGGAATCCATCATGGCGGCCATCGCTTTGACGTCAGGCATAGTCACCGCTTCACAGGGTGTTCCTCCTCTCGATCTCTTCATCGACTGTGGTGACGGTGATCGTATGGGGACATGAACTCACGCACATAACACTGGAATACAGAGTCCATAGGACGAAATGAAAACGAGCGAGCCATTATCCCGTTGGTGAAACAGTACATTTATCTACACTGGCAGAGACTGTGCCCCACATATGAAATATTCATACTACAGAGATATGACTGAAGATGTAGAAACAAAAGTGCTAATATAACATACGAATTTTGAAAGATTTATGGAGAAAAGGTATCTTCTAATAGAGAAACAATCTAATAGTATCCCCAACTCTCCCTGAACCTTATGTAGTCAATCAAGTGAGCTTGGTGTGTGTGAAATAAAGACACACAGAATTAGCATCGCGCCGAAGTAAATCATGCTCGAACTCGATTAAACACGATGTGTATCCACTTATGCACGCTTTCAAACACCCACACACATTCATACACATACAAACACACACACATACACACACTCATGCATGCACACATGCGAACATATGGACGGACACACAAACACACACACATTCATACGCATGCAAACACACACGTACACTCACACACACACGCACGCACGCACGCACACATGCACACTTATGGACGGACACACAAACACACACACATTCATACACATAAACACACACACGTACATACAAACGCGAAAACACACACACACATACACACAGAGGGAGAGAGACATGCACGCACACATTCGAACATATAGACGGACACACAAACACACACTGGCACAAAGACACAGTCGGTAAAAGTGGCAGAGATAGAGAGAGGCAGAGACAAACGGTCCGAGAAAGATGGAGGTTGAATAGCTGGGTAGACACCTATATGAGTACGTGTGTACCTACTGTTGCGCGTGTGCGACTCTCAAGGTGTGTCTATACAAGCCCGCACGTGTGTGTGCTTGAAAGTCTGGTCATCTACAGTCAACATCCCTATTTCTATACTCCATTGCCAGCAGTCAGTCCACCAAGCAAGTCCAGGCAGCCATCTTGCCAGCAGTCAGTCCACCAAGCAAGTCCAGGCAGCCATCTTGCCAGCAGTCAGTCCACCAAGCAAGTCCAGGCAGCCATCTTGCCAGCGGTCAGTCCACCAAGCAAGTCCAGGCAGCCATCTTGCCAGCAGTCAGTCCGCCAAGCAGGTCCAGGCAGCCATCTTGCTAGCGGTCAGTCCACCAAGCAAGTCCAGGCAGCCATCTTGCCAACAGTCAGTCCGCCAAGCAAGTCCAGGCAGCCATCTTGCCAACAGTCAGTCCGCCAAGCAAGTCCAGGCAGCCATCTTGCCAGCGGTCAGTCCACCAAGCAAGTCCAGGCAGCCATCTTGCCAGCAGTCAGTCCACCAAGCAAGTCCAGGCAGCCATCTTGCCAGCGGTCAGTCCACCAAGCAAGTCCAGGCAGCCATCTTGCCAGCAGTCAGTCCGCCAAGCAAGTCCAGGCAGCCATCTTGCCAGCGGTCAGTCCGCCAAGCAAGTCCAGGCAGCCATCTTGCCAGCAGTCAGTCCGCCAAGCAAGTCCAGGCAGCCATCTTGCCAGCAGTCAGTCCACCAAGCAAGTCCAGGCAGCCATCTTGCCAGCAGTCAGTCCGCCAAGCAAGTCCAGGCAGCCATCTTGCCAGCGGTCAGTCCGCCAAGCAAGTCCAGGCAGCCATCTTGCCAGCGGTCAGTCCACCAAGCAAGTCCAGGCAGCCATCTTGCCAGCGGTCAGTCCACCAAGCAAGTCCAGGCAGCCATCTTGCCAACAGTCAGTCCGCCAAGCAAGTCCAGGCAGCCATCTTGCCAGCAGTCAGTCCACCAAGCAAGTCCAGGCAGCCATCTTGCCAGCGGTCAGTCCGCCAAGCAAGTCCAGGCAGCCATCTTGCCAGCGGTCAGTCCGCCAAGCAAGTCCAGGCAGCCATCTTGCCAACAGCCAGTCCGCCAAGCAAGTCCAGGCAGCCATCTTGCCAACAGTCAGTCCGCCAAGCAAGTCCAGGCAGCCATCTTGCCAACAGTCAGTCCGCCAAGCAAGTCCAGGCAGCCATCTTGCCAGCAGGAGGTCGAGCAATGCCTGAGCGAGCTGGTGTGGCGGAGGAGCATCAGGTCTGATTAGTCCCCCGAGGCGGGTGTGAATTGTTCCCGGTGCTTCATCACGGGCTGATTGTGTGAGGGGCCGATTGCTAACCGCGCTGATAGCCCAGCAGGGTGGGGGCAATGAGATTGACTTGGCTCGGGATGCTGTTTTCACCAAGATGTATTGCTGGTCCCCTCGCTATGGCCACCACACTCGCGTAACAAATGGACCAGTCCCGCCTTTTCTCCCTCTCCAGTTTGAAATTGGAACTTTTTTTCTGGCCAGACTCGTTCTCAGTTTAGCCAGGAGCCGTTTTGCCGGCTTAGTGGGGAACGGTGTCGGCAGGGTCTGGTTGCTAGTCGACGTGTCTGCCGACAAGGCAAGACAGGCCAGAAAGGGACCGTTTTGCTAATGAGTCCTCTCTGCTGTGTTTGCAACGCGGGCGCTCCATCATCGGCAACGACGATGCCGTGGAGGGTGTTGACAGGTTTAGATGGAGCAAGGCACAAAGAGGGCTCTTGGCGTTGATTGAGTCGATCGCCATGCCAAGAATGAAAGACGAGAAGTGGTGGAGCTTTCATTTCGTTCAGTGCAGTGCCTTCACGCCTTCAGTTAGCCTGGCTTTAGCTTTGAAACATTCCGCAAATTTGACATTCTATCGCATAGGTTTGGTTCGAAGAGTCAAGTGGTTTGCGGAAACGAATTTGGCACTTTACAAACACATAAACAGGTTTGTTCCTTACTTGGAATCATCTCTTTGATGAAAACCCAGAAAGGAGGAAGAAAAGGCCCACACTTTTTCAACAAACTTTTTCGCAAAACGTTCTGCCGCACATTAGACGATTACTGCAACTCCTAATTGGGATGAACTCCATCCAAGTTCAATTGGCGTGTAAGGTGTTGGATACCGGCGTTGAAAACTGACGCCAGTTGTGCGCTCATGAGACTAACTCGACTGCAGTTGCCCTTTCCAGCAAATGCGATGAGTCTTAGAGACCTCGCACCAAATGCCACGCCAACACCCCGAGGAGTGTGCACAATTTGCACACGGACCCACTGATCATGAAATCCGGTGATTTGTGAAAGTTCACTCCATAACCACGCCCGCCAAAGCCTTAGTCGGCAGTCGCTTCCCAACGTCCCGGTGGAAATTAAGGTATTCCTCCAAACCCTGACCGGTGGCATCCTGTCGCAGCTGGACAACACGACATACCCTGCGTTCCGTTGCACTCTGCTTCATCCCTGTTATCTTTGCCCACCAATCCCAGCATTCCTGGGGTTACCTCTCACCCCGTGGCAGAGGTCAACTTCCTGTCAAGGTCACGCAGCAGCTGGAGCATCTCAGAAGACGTTCTAATTGCTTTACGCTAGAGTGCGCCGCTTGCTGTGCCTAGCAACAATGAAAATACAGCGCACGTAGTCGCATTTGATTGGCTCATACTAGACATCGAATCAAATGGAAGTCACATCAGGACTTATACAGTAAACAGGCTTCGAGCCATTAAGTTAAAATCCATGGAGTTAAAAGCCACGAAAGTATCAGACGTGCCTATTGCTTTCAATTTTCGAAGAAATGAAAGTTTTAGTGCTCTCATCACCGTGGCAGATTGGTTTGTATGTCATGGTTTTATATCTGCAGTAAATGTCGGCATTTATACCCGTGCCTGTAACGAAGCAGCAGACGACATACACTTTCGGGTTTCCCTTGATCTTCCTTTAATGGCTTGATATCTCCCTTCTGTTATCAGTGATAATCGACCCTACTGCTTTTATTAAGTTGTCTCTTCGATCAAGAGGGTTAAATTTGAGTGCGGAATCATTTAGCGGATTCATGTATCCAAAGAGGGCCTCCAAAATCCTCTACTTTTAATGATGATGTGCTTTTTAAGTCATTAAAAACAAGCCAATCAAAACTCCTCAACGTTTAACCTGCTTCGCCTCGTAGCGGAGATGAAGCAGAATGCTACGGAGCGCAAGGCCAGTCCTGCTGGGAGTCGCCAATCAGTCAAACCACTGAAACAGGCTCAGAGGGCTCCAGCACCACGAATTTCCACCAGTGAAGACGCACCTAGCGACAGCCATCATGCGTAAATTCCTCATCGGTTTGTTTATTATTTTAATTTTTAACGTAGCATCCTTACTGCAATACAATGCTATACATTACTATGCCATTGTACCTGTCTGTATTGGCACGAAACGCCTTTGATGCATGAAAGGCTATAAGCGTTGTCTCTACATGACAGCACTAGCTTGTGAAGAGTCTTCGTCGAGTTCACACGGGTTGTAGTCAAAAGAGAGAAGAGCGATAAGGGAGGTGGGTGGGTGTGTGTGTGGGGGGGGGGGGGGGGGGGGCAAAGAGGTGCATGGGGAAGAGGTGCGGCATGTGAAGTGGAGGTGTATGGTTTCAGATTGAGCTCCGCTGTCCAAGTGAAAGAAATGTCACTTTGCCTGCCTTGTGTCTTGTCAGCTGACAAGCTCAATACAAGAAAAAAAGGAATGCTGAACATTGTGTGTGATCAAACTCTACGGTAAAAAAAAGACTTCTTTGAATATGCCCCTTATATTTGTTAACTTCATTCCCATCTTGTTGAATGCATCGCCCACGTGGGACTATAGTTCGAACCACAGGCTTTCTGCTTGTCTGTGGGCTGCTTATTCATCCAGCCTTTGACAGGCAGTCAAGTTCAAGAGCAGCAATGGTTCAAACGGACCTTCTGTTGCAATTCATCTACCCACCATTGCATGGGGGTATGAATGTACCCACCGCGTCTCCTTAAGCGATTCACAGGAAGCGAATAACTAAGGACATCGAGACGACCCGCTCTTACTCTAACCATATTTAGTAACTTTCAAGTTCTGTTACCTTAAAAACCTATAAAGGCTGATAAACATATTACCCCATCAATCCAACCTGATCCAATCCAATATAAATTTTCTCTTTCCCCCCCAAATGTATGCCATGCGTTGTCCACTGTCAACGCTTCCAGCACCTTACTTCTCTGTCAGCCATTTGCGTTCTCATCTAGCCCTTGTTTAATTAGGGGTTCGATGATCAGGGGGTAGAGTTCAAAGCCGTCTGAGGACCAAATGTGTTTGCTGAGTCGCTATGTGAAACTACTGCTTCTACCTCTAAGTCAAGTCAATGGCAAAACGGTTTTTGAGCTTTCTGCTCTCTTTTGGATCACGAAATGAGAGCATCCCTAATAAGCGTCAGTCCTGTTAAGGAGAAGCTGGCCACGCTTGCGACGCGCCTCATTCTATTCTCGAAAGCGTGCGACTCTCAGAATCAGATAAGATACAGTGTCAAGTGAAGTGCCTGCAGGCGCAAAGACAGAAAGTCACGACGGGAGAACTTCTAACTGCATCTCTGCCATACTATAAAGAAAGGCGACGCGAAACTTTTTTTCTCTCCAAAAACAGGAGATTGTCCACAACATCCACACGCAAAAATCTCCTGCATTCTCGAGCGGGGCGACACTCCACGAGATTTCAGCTTGCTGCACGTGCGTGGGCCTCCGCTTGAGTGACGTATGCAAATTAGTCTGGCCGTCCCGAGCCAATATTGCCTGGAAAAGTACGCTGGGATCACCGAAAGTTCCGGGAAGCGGATGTCGGCCATGTTGCGGTATTATCACATAGATGGACTCCGGACTGTCGGCACCTCGGGAAATGGAGTTCCGGAGAGTAAAGTCCCCTTGGACCGCACAGTGGCGCTGCTGCCTGTCGGCGGCTTTGATCCGTGTGACGTCGGGGGGCAAATGATTTCCGAGAAGGCTTCTCCACTGGTTTTCTTGCATGGCTAATTGCGGTCCAACCTCGGACGAGTGTCAGATGTGCTGGCTCGGGCTGACCTCGGCACGGCCCCCTCTTTGCAGGAATGGAAATAACGCAACCTTTTTTCACGCGCGGGAAAACTGCCGGTTTTCGCGCCCTTTCAAAGCGCGCACTTGCAAGAGAATGTAATAGAATCTCCACCGCCATCCTTTGCTTTCCCTCTGCTTCCGTAACGAGATGCGTCAATCCGGACGTGTTTTTGTTACAGCGCCTTCACAGTCATCTGTATTCAGCTGGGCGCCTAGCTTTCGCATCCAGGGTCGGTCGTTAATAGCTCAAAGCCTTTCTCCAGCAACGTGAGCAGGTCCAGCCATCGACGTCTGTTTGGAGGGATTTCTGGCCTTTTCGACGCCTTAAAGGCTATCTAGACTGCAGGCAAATGGCACAGCTGTCACGTCATTAGCATCGATAGAGACACCGGGTGACTCAAGATCCCCTTCGAAATAATTAGGTGACGTGTGAGCCCATTTTAAGTCTCAGCGTGAGCTTGCTAATGTCTATGGCATGGTTTCAGGTTCGTCGACCTATTTCTCTGTGCAAGTCTGAAAAACTTGTCGTAGTGATCTGAGATTCTGCGAGAAGTCATCCGATAAAAAAATTCCTCGTGGTTTTTATTCTGTGCTCAGCCAATTCTCTGTTACATAACCTTCATTTAAGTTGTCTGCCCCTCAGCCCTGAGACTGCAAAGCAGAAGAAAATTATATGACGCCCTTTAATTTTGGGCCCTGAACCTTGGCTCCCTTTTTCCTTTTCAAAAACTCGTTTACTTTCCTAATCACATTTCTTCTTTTGTGAGGACATGAAATCGCTAACGAAGTTCGCGACGTTGAAGATTTCATCTGACAGTTGCCGGACTTCCCGAATAAATAGTGGCATTCTTGCCAGAAAGAAATAAAGTCCTCAACTGTCTTTCCAAGCAGGACAGAGCGGCGTGTTAAAAAAAGTTTTCGATTCTTGAAGAAATTCACGAGCGAATGGAACCGCAGTTTAATTGACGCGCATCTTTGTTCATGGCCGAAGCAAGTTCCGGTGTATCCTTGCCGTTTGCCTCTGCATTCCTCTCGTCCCCGGGACACGATGTATAGACGTGACAAGTCTCGAAAATCGCGCTTTTCTTCAGCACTGGCGGGAACCAATGAAGCCCTAGTCCATCAGGGCTGGAGAACCTCGTTTTTAGCGCCATCTGACAGCGCGCGAATCGGCCGTGGCTTGTTCCACTCCCGCGCAGAGACTCCAAGAGCGCAAAGAAAGCAAAAAAAATCCCTCTGGGAAGGAGTGCTGACGCCGAATAAAGAGCGAGCCGGCTGAAGCTCGACGTCTGATGTGGTGAAGGGGAAATCCATTGTAGCCTGATCTGGTTTGGAATATCCACCTTGCGTCGTGGTGTGAGTTTGGTTTGAGGAAAGCGTGGAAAGATTTCCTGATGCTGGAGAAGAACGGAGTGACTCGGGTTTAGCTCGGTGGCTAATCGTGGCGCCAAGGCGGGAGACAGACTCGACCCTGGTCTCTCATAGACTTATCGATCTCCTCTCTGAGCGTTTTTCACGCGTTTTTGTCACCAGCTTCAAGCACCGGGCGTTGCTGATTTCTTCCCTGGCTGACTGCAGCCGCGAAACGCCAAGCGATAGAACGGTAAATGATCCGTGGTGACGTAGAAGGCAGGCCTGAAGCAATACTGTCAAAGGGTTCATGTTGGACACTGTCACCAAGGCAATATTTGCCTTTGACTACCACGACAAAGTAGAAGGAGGACGCAAAGGTTGCCGGAGGAGCAGAAGGTAGAGAAAGAGGAGAAACAGGGGGAGGAAAATATGGAGCAAAAGGAGCAGAAGGAGGAAGAAGGGGAAAGAAACAAGAGAAGGAGGCGAATCAGGAGAAGTAAGAGAAGGAGGAGGAGGAGAGGAAGCAGGAAAGGAAAAGCATGAGTGGAAGGAAGAGAACCAGAAGAAGGAGGACAAATAGGAAAAGGAGCAGAGGAAGCTGGAGACACTAAAGTAGTAGTAGCAGTAGTAGCAGTAGTAGCAGTAGTAGCAGTAGTAGCAGTAGTAGCAGTAGTAGCAGCAGCAGCAGTAGCAGCAGCAGCAGTAGTAGCAGTAGTAGCAGTAGTAGTAGTAGTAGCAGTAGTAGCAGTAGTAGCAGTAGTAGCAGTAGTAGCAGTAGTAGCAGTAGTAGCAGTAGTAGCAGTAGTAGCAGTAGTAGCAGTAGTAGCAGTAGTAGCAGTAGTAGCACCAGCAGCAGTAGTAGCAGTAGTAGCAGTAGTAGTAGCAGTAGTAGCAGTAGTAGTAGTAGTAGTAGTAGTAGGAGGAGGAGAGGAGGAGGAGGAGGAGGAGGAGGAGGAGGAGGAGGAGGAAGAGGAGGAGGAGGAGAGGAGGGAGGAGGAGAGGAGGAGGAGGAGGAGGAGGAGAGAGGAGGTGGAGGAGGAGGAGGAAAAGGAGGAGGAAATGGAGGAGGAACAGGAGGAGGAAAAGGAGGAGGAGGAGAGAGGAGAGGAGGACGGAGGAGGAGGAGGAGGAGGAGGAGGAGGAGGAAGGAGGAGGAGGAGGAGGAGGAGGAGGAGGAGGAGGAGGAGGGGAGGAGGAGGAGGAGGAGGAGAAGGAGGAGGAGGAGGAGGAGGAGGAGCGAGGAGGAGGAGAAGAAGAAGAAAGGAGGAGGAGGAGAAGAAAGGAGGAGAAAGGAGGAGAAGAAAGGAGGAGGAGGAGAAGAAAGAAGAAGAAGAAAGGAGGAGGGGGAGAAGAAAGGAGGAGGAGGAGAAGAAAGGAGGAGGAGGAGAAGAAGGAGGAGGAGGAGAAGAAAGGAGGAGGAGGATGACGAAGGAGGAAGGAGGAGAAGAAAGGAGGAGAAGAAGGAGGAGGAGGAGAAAGAGGAGGAGAAGAAAGGAGGAGGAGGAGAAGAAAGGAGGAGGAGGAGGAGGAGGAGGAGAAGAAAAGGAGGAGGAGGAGAAGAAAGGAGGGAGGAGGAGAAGAAAGGAGGAGGAGGAGAAGAAAGGAGGAGGAGGAGAAGAAAGGAGGAGAAGAAAGGAGGAGGAGGAGAAGAAAGGAGGAGAAGAAAGGAGGAGGAGGAGAAGAAAGGAGAGAGGAGGAGAAGAAAGGAGAGAGGAGGAGAAGAAAGGAGGAGAAAGGAGGAGAAGAAAGGAGGAGAAAGGAGGAGAAGAAAGGAGGAGGAGGAGAAGAAAGGAGGAGGAAGGAGAAGAAAGGAGGAGGAGCAGGAGGAGCAGGAGGAGGAAGAGGAGGAGGAGAAGGAGGAATGAGGAAGGAGGGGGAGGGAGGAGGAGTAGGAGGGAGGAGGAGGAGGAGGAGGAAGGAAGAAAGGAGGAGGAGGAGGGAAGAAAGGAGGAGGAGGGAAGAAAGGAGGAGGAGGGAAGAAAAGGAGGAGGAGGGAAGAAAGGAGGAGGAGGGAAGAAAGGAGGAGGAGGGAAGAAAGGAGGAGGAGGAGGGAAGAAAGGAGGAGGAGGAAGGAAGAAAGGAGGAGGAGAGAAAGGAGGAGGAGAAGAAAGGAGGAGAAGAAAGGATGAGAAGAAAGGAGGAGAAGAAAGGAGAGAGGAGGAGAAGAAAGGAGCAGGAGGAGGAGAAGAAAGGAGGAGGAGGAGAAGAAAGGAGGAGAAAGGAGGAGAAGAAAGGAGGAGAAAGGAGGAGAAGAAAGGAGGAGGAGGAGAAGAAAGGAGGAGGAGGAGAAGAAAGGAGGAGGAGCAGGAGGAGGAGGAGGAGGAGGAGGAGGAAGGAGGAAGGAGGAAGGAGGGAGGAGGAGAGGGAGGAGAGAGGGGGAGGAGGAGGAGGAGGAGAAGAAAGGAGAAGGAGAGGAGAAGAAAGGAGAGAGGAAAAGAAGAAAGGAGGAGGAGGAGAAGAAAGGAGGAGAAGAAAGGAGGAGGAGGAGAAGAAAGGAGGAGAAGAAAGGAGGAGGAGGAGAAGAAAGGAGGAGGAGGAGAAGAAAGGAGGAGGAGCAGGAGGAGGAGGAGGAGGAAGAGGAGGAGGAGGAAGGAGGAAGGAGGAAGGAGGGAGGAGGAGGAGGAGGGAGAGGAGGAGGAGGAGGAGGAGGAGGAGGAGGAGGAGAGGAGGAGGAGGAGGAGGAGGAGAAAGGAGGAGGAGGAGAAGAAAGGAGGAGGAGGAGAAGAAAGGAGGAGGAGGAAAGAGGAGGAGCAGGAGGAGCAGGAGGAGGAGGAGGAAGAGGAGGAGGAGGAAGGAGGAAGGAGGAAGGAGAAAGGAGGAAGGAGGGAGAAGGGAGGAGGGAGGAGGAGGAGGAGGAGAAGGAGGAGGAGGAGGAGGAGGAGGAGGAGGAGGAGGAGGAGGAGGAGGAGGAGGAGGAGGAGGAGGAGGAGGAGGAGGAGGAGGAGGCGAAGAAGAAGACATACAGGAAGACAAGGACTATGACCGGAAAGACAGGAGGATGTCAAAACTTGGAACAGGGGCAGACAACCATGGGTAGAAGATGCAGAAGAAAGGAGAAAACAACGAAAGAGGGAGAGGGTGGTGGGGGAGGGGGGGCGGGGGGGGGGGGGGAGGGGGAATCATGCAGACATGCAGTGCGACGCTAAGGTCATCACAAACTTACTCAAACCCCGACTCCTTTTGGCAGAAGTAGCATGGCTTTATTTACAGGGACTCAGGCTGGAATCCAAGCCTTGAGCAAACTGACTGCTTGACGACCGCCTTTGGCGACAAAACACACCACGTGGTTTACAAAGACCGTGAAGAACTGACAAAGTTAAAGTGTTATGTCTGGTGTACAATGACAAAACAGTACGCTAACCGGCATAGCTGAGTCAAGTATCCCGATTCACTCATTCATCTTGGCTTAAAAAGTTTGTTTTTATGGCACGTTTTACACAAGGCTGATGACAACAAGACAGCAAAGGAAGTGCTCAGGTCGGGCCGCAGAAGGTTTTGATTCCAATGAACGCACGAGATAGTAATCGTAATCAAGACATTTGGGGAATCAGCCCTGTTATACATGTGCACCCATAGATCCACCAGCAAACGGAGCATAGTGAGGGAGGCCAAAGGATAAAATATCAAAACCTCGAGACTAACCGTCATGACTCTCCTTCAAAATATCAACAGCAGATCGCATGTATTTCAAAAGACCATATGCCCTTGAAAAGACAGGCAATTGACAAGATCGAATCTGATACGGTTAGGACCGCGACACCGGCTACAACGGTCCGACAAGATTTTGCCTCAAGTAGAGAGCATTTTGAAAGTATAGGAAAAACACGAAAGTCATGCTTAGTAGTCTTCCAAATTAAAACTTTGATCAACATTTTGAAAAACACCATGTCATGCATGATCCTGGGAACGGAACATGCATGGTTCCGAGAAAGCGGAAACCTTCAACTTCCGCTTCATCTGAGTTCCTGAAAACGTGTTATGTTTATTCTCACCAAGCCTTCCTCTCTGTGTCTAGGCATCCACTCGTTTACAAGAGTATCACACAGGCACATCCGAAAAGCGAAAATCTAAAATGTTGACTACATAAACATTCTCTGCTGACATTATCAGCCTACTGACGAAGTGGTCCGAATGGACAAAATTTGTTGGAGGCGAGTCTTTCCTGACTGAATGTCATCTGAAACTTCTTTTTCCACATAGATCCATGATGAATTTTCTGCGCGAGCATTGGGTAGAGTCCATCTAGTACAAGCAAATACGCAAGTTTGAAGAAAAGTGCAAAGACACAACGAAGCAACTTCAACGAAGCAACTTCACCGGAACAACTTCACGCCGACGATCTGGCGCCTAAAGATCATGTTGAAAAGGTCAAGGCAAACCCGAGACGTGTGTACCGGGTTCTCAACTGACGATTTTTTGTTTTGTCTTTCTTCTACAGATCAGCGGGAGACGAACTCAAGCAAGCAATACTAGTAGTATGGAAAGCAACGAAGGATTCAAAAACTATTTTGCTGTATGCTTCCCACGCCGTATCCACAGCAGTACTGAGTCTCGTTTCCTGCCTCTTCTATGCATACCGCCTTGAAAAAAGTCACTTTTTGTAGGAAAGGGGACAGCATTGTTACAAGCTCTTTATTGTTCTGTTTGTGCTGGGGGTCGTAGTATCTAAAGAGAAATTCAGGCAGCATATGCTCGAGAGTAGTAGAAGATCAACTGAATCGCCGTCTCGCGAATGTGTGGAACAATGATGGCGACGATGACGATGTTGATTGGAGTATTACAGCCTATCTCAGGCTGTCTAAGATCCCGAAAATTATTTGAGCTGGTTAGAGTAAAAGCGATTCAGGTCCCGATATAGTGATATTTACCTCCTACCAGACGTGTAAGCAAACACCCACCAAAAACCCCAAATACACAGAGGGCTGTGTGTACTGACCATATGATGACAACCCTTACTGGGTGAACACGTTTCCAGTGCAAAGTTACTTGGGAACTTTCATCCCCGGTCGCTACGGGACAGGCTCCGGTAAGTGTCTCAAGACGTGCACTCACACGGAGGGACCGAACCCCGAGAACTTGCGTGGTGGTCGAGTTGGCTGCAGACTGTCCACGCCGCTAGATAGAATTTGTCCACTATTGCAAAACGCTCAGGTGGCAATTCCCCTACCAGAGTAAGTATGTTCGTGGATCCGTCTGGATGTAAAAGGGTGGATGAATGGCATATTACGGTCTATAACCCTTTGTAGGCTATGTAAGGCCATTATTCACGAAAATCACGAACTTTTTAGAGCAAACGAGAATCAAGCCACGATGCCCCTAGTTATTTGCCTCTTATGAATCGCGCAGGGAGACGCAGTGAGTCAGTCCTTAAACCCCAAACCCACAGAGGGAGCGGACGTAAAAAGACAAAATGCAAATACACATCATCTACGAAAGAAATGAGATCCAGGTAAATGAATTAGCAAAAGTTAGGACGAAACCAAAAAATATCCTTCACCGTGGTTGACGTCAGTACATGTCCGTGGGGATTCTCAATGCGACAATGATGGGGATAATTTCCTTCAAATCCCAAAGCATCTAGGAGACACCAAAAATGCATCAATCGGCTCCATTTAAAAGGGTTAGGAATATCATATTTTAAAACATGAATGTAGTGGGAAAACTTGCCCCATTCTTTCTGGATAAAAAACTTTTCCGATGTGTAACTTTATTATACCGATGATTCAGCACTGACTTTTTTCTTTGGGTTTTGCATGTTTTGTGGAAGATAAAGAATATAATAAATTTGTAGTCACAAGTGTAGGTGCAAAGTGTCATTCAATTCGATAACCTTCCAGAAATGAATCCCTGTAGCCTGCGTTATATTCCTTTATTCCAAAAGGTACTTTTTATGTTCCATGCAAGAACTTCAAGAAGACCTTTCTGCAGAAGCACAACTATGAAGACCACTATGAAAAGACTCAATGACGCATCCAGAAATGGTACTTCGAGCCCCATTTGTAGACCAGCGTAGGATCCAAATATGCCGTCAAATTCACTACATCGAGAACTAATCCTCCCTCTAAACGGCCTCTGGGTAATGTCGGCCCAGGCCGTGGGGGGCAAAGCCAGTGCCTCCCTAGTTATGGAGTTGGCCTCCTCTCCCCTTCCTCCATCTCCTCACTCCAAGAGTCTTTGCCTTAGGGAGCTGGGGAGGCTGCAGCTGATCAGGGTAATGTACGGAGCGCAATAGCTGCGGGACCCCAGACAGACCACCGAGACGTTCACCGGAAGTAGGTCCAAGGTAAGTGCGCCACGTCATTATGGAGGACTAGACTGTGTAATTGGCACTAGAAATCTCTTTGCCGGCCGGCCTTTGACTGCCGCGTTACCGAGGGACGGAGCCTGACTTGTAATGTCCTCACAGACAGGGAACCCTGACGGCTGGAATCCTATCAGGGCCAAAGGCGACGGCGTCGTTTAATTCAAATAAGTGGTCATTGTGCTCTGTGCTATTCTAGCGGTTGTCTCCGTAATGAAGAGTCCTTGTGGGAGCTCCACAGCCAGGACTTTCAAAGCTTCCTCCGTCTATTTGCTTTGAAAACGACTCGTAGGGATCTTCCCGAATAAATGCCACTGTAAGAGGCGTCGTTTCGTGGATGAAGCTCTACTCTCCCTTCTTATAAAACATCCTCGAGAGAAATCATCAAAGGCATCCAGAAGTGAAGATGAAAAAACAGTAGCTGAGC
>JAWQFJ010034001.1:367500-370000 GCA_034096865.1 Theodoxus fluviatilis
GCATTGCATATTAAAGTCCGCTGGATGAATATATATAAAGCACAACTTGTTTTGTGTCGTAGAATTAATGAGTAATGTCGGAGGGAAGGGAAAATCCTTATGGACGGAATGAACAGTGTGAAATATGACACCACTGGCTTAAAAACTTCGTAGATGGAGTTTTCATTGTTCTCTACTAAGCATTACAAACTTCTCTGCGATGAGTTGCAAAGTTTGTCCATTACTTATCCATCCAGCCTTCCACCTGTAATCTTGTCTCTACTTTCAGACTCGTATGCCAATGCCAATGCAAACAGCACCTTGTCAAGCAAGCGCCACCTACCAGGACACACCAGCAGCTGCCAAACGCCACCGCAGGCACCAGATCTATGCAAAATTCCAGCACCCAGTCTGCGAGAAATGGGAGTGCTAGAGGTGGGGGGTGGGGGTCATCCGATGGGGGATATGGGGGAGGGGGCACAGCAGGGGAAAAAGGGGGTACCCGCTATGGATCGCACATAAATAATCCAGAAGACACGGCCTGTGGAGTCTCATGGGACTCGCACCAACGACAGAATGATGATGAATGCAAAGGCCAATGAAAAGTAGTGGGGTGGGCTGAGCTGGGGACGACGGTGGAGGGGAGAAGGAGAGGGGGTGGGGGTGGGGTGGAGAGGGGGTGGGGGTGGGGGTGGGGTGGGGAGAGGTGGGGAATCGAGGAGTCATGGGACTAGAAGGAACTGGGGACATGGCGGGGGGAAATGGGGAGCGATTGTAAGAGTTGGAAGTGTGTGTGGAGTAATAGGTGGTGAATAGAGAGAAAGAGGGGGTGAGAGAGTTGGAGAGGGGGAGAGGAGAGGCTAGCCTGGCGGTGCGGGAATAGAGAAGCGTTGATGACTCGTCCATTTCGTATTTATGAGTTTTGGCCAGCCCAGGGATTTGAGGGACGGCCTGGCCCCGTGATGGATGTGATGAGGAACGCGGCTGATGTACGACGTGTTGCCTCCTGCTACGCACAGACGTGGGCGCAGCACAGAGCCAAACCTACGCTCCCTGCAAGGACGGAAGCTCTGCAGTGCTGATCATAGCTGGGAGAAAGACATTGAGATTGATGGAATTACGGATGGGACTGGTTGACAGGTTGGCTGGCTGACTGATTGGCTGTATAGTTAACTTACTGACTGACTGACTGACTGACTGACTTACTTACTGATAAAATGACTGACTGGTTGGCTGTGTGACTGACTGACTGACTGACTGATGGACCGACCAACCGTCCGACCAACCGACTGACTGACTGACTGACTGATTGACTGACTGACTGACAGACTAGCAGGCTGTGTGGCTGCCTGGATGACTGACTGATTGCTGCCTGCCTACCTACCTGCTTGCCTGCCTGCCTGATTAATTTGCCTGAGTAACTAGCTGGCTGACTGACTGACTGACTGACTAATTGACTGACTGACTGACAGACTGACTAAGGCCGGTTGGCAAGTTGTGACTGAATGAGTATGTGTTTGGAGTAGGCAAGGATGGATATGGTCACGCAGGGGGACGAAACCATGATTGTCAACTGAAGACGCGATAGTTTGATGACATCCATTTCAGGACACTTGAGCAAGGAACAGATAACTGAAAATCGACACGGATTCCACTAAACTATCAACTACGACATTCAGCTGTGACGTTATGTCTGGTAGATCAAGGCATAAAGGTTGCAATGAGAAACAGACTTTTGCAATAGTCCTTTTTTCCCCGGTCGAATTCCCCATTTCACGTGCATGAGATCGAAGTATGTGCCACCATACGCTGGAGAATATATCTCAATTTAGATAAAGGCACAACAAATCAAACGTTCGAAAACTTACTATTTCGCCTATAATAGGAGACACCTTGACCTGACCTTTAGCGGATGTTTGTTAATTTCAACATTCTAGTCATCTCTGTAAATCTTGCAAACAGTGTTTGATATACATACATGTATGTTTGTTTAATTTCAACATTCCAGTCATCTCTATAAAACTTGCAAACAGTGCTTGATATACATACATGTATGTTTGTTTAATTTCAACATTCCAATCATTTAAATAAATCTTGCAAACATGGCTTGATATACATACATGTATGTTTGACATCTGTTGTATTAACGCGTCTTACAAAATAGACTTGTATCAGCGGAATGCACACATTTGTTCCAAGCGATCGATTGGGTAACTAATTCTCAACTCAAACATTGAGAAAGTATTGCTCACTACAGCTACATTTCTCAGAAGAATCCACACAGCTTGCTGTCTCTTTGCATAGTGATGGATACTTGAGCCACTTCAACAACAGGGGACAAACCGTAAGATCTTCATTCTTCTGTTACGTTTATCAGCTGGTCACTAGTGAGGTATCTACGAGTGAGGCAGTCAAAGGTGTGTCCACTCTTCCCACTCATGCTAATTTTATTCTCTTCAGGGCGAGGAGAGGTCACACAGGGCAGACAACCGACTCTGCCGCCAGTCACGAGGCTCTCCTA
>JAWQFJ010034001.1:375000-400000 GCA_034096865.1 Theodoxus fluviatilis
TTGTGTTTTGAGTGAGAGACTGGAAGCGTGGACAGACAGGATGAAGAGGCAGTGAAGAGACAAAGAGTGAGCACTGTGGGTATCTCTGTTGCAAAGAAGCTGATCTTCAGTGAAGGAAGGAGGCGTAGAATTGTGCACTGTACAAAACAAGCAAACAGCCACGCAAATGTGTGTTTGTGTGTGTGTGCGTATGTGTGCGTGTATATGTGTGTGTGTGTGTGTGCGTGTGTATGTGTGTGTATGTGCGTGTGTATGTGTGTTTATGTGCGTGTGCGTGTGTATGTGTGTGCGTGTGTATGTGTGTGTGTGTGTAGGTGTGTGTGTGTAAGAGAGTGGACGTGTTTCAAAATGCGGGATATCTGAGGTATTTCATTAAGGAAATAGATGATTTTTCATCTTAGCAGCATTTGAGAGAAAAGAGGTACAGAAATAAAAAAGGAATTTGCGTAACGAACAAAATGTGTCTGCAGATCCGGTGACATATTTTTTGTGGAGAAGGAACTGCATTTTCATATCGTTTCCAAAGTTATCCATATTTTGGATATTGGACGCATTCTTTGAATTTACATGCATACGGGAACTCGAGAGAATAAAACAATTTCTAAAGATAACACTACGCTGAAGACTGAATAGACGGAATCTATTGTCTTGTGTTGGCACACAGGACAACTGAATTCCAGAAGACGGAAAAGAAAAAGAAAAATATGCAGAATGAAGCTAAAACACAACACGCCATATAGACAACCAAAATAACAGACTCAAAATACTATTTGATATATCAAGAGACGGTGTAAACTCGAGACAACAACGAAGCAGCCTCTGCAAAGTCTACGCCTTTCCAAAAGCTTGAGATCGAGGACGAAAGACTACATCGCACTGCACTTTCCTTAACTAAATTACGTAGGCGCAGTTCTGTAACAAAGCTACAGCTTGAATACAATTAGAAATGACGTTAAAAGGAGCTGAGATGAGGTGGTGTGAGGTGTACGTCTGAGGGATAATTACTGGAGTAGAGCGATTTCTATTGGGAGGCGAGGGGATGGGGCATGCTTGCTCAACTTCTAGTTCTTGCTTCAAGATCAGTGTTAAACAGATGCTGGCTTTTATGATAAGGCATTTTCCTCCTCCTCCTCCTCCTCCCTCATTCCTCCTCCCTCCTCCTCCTCCCTCCTCCTTCTCCCTCCTCCTCCTCCATTCTTCCTCCTCCTCCCTCCTCCTTCTCCCTCCTCCTCCTCCATCTTTCCTCCTCCTCCATCCTCCTCCTTCCTCCCTCCTCCCTCCTCCCCCCCCCCCTCCTCCTCCTCCTCCTCCTCCTCCTCCTCCTCCTTTCTCCTCCATCCTCCTCCTTCCTCCCTCCTCCCCCCCCCCTCCTCCTCCTCCTCCTCCTCCTCCTCCATCCTTCCTCCTCCTCCATCCTCCTCCTTCCTCCCCCCCCCCTCCTCCTCCTCCTCCTCCCCCTCCTCCTCCTTCTCCTCCTCCTCTACTTCTCTCTACTTCTCTCTCTCTCTCTCTCTCTATCTATCTATCTATCTATCTCTCTAATTCCGTGGGATTACAGTCATTATCAAGAACCGTTTTCAATGATTCACTAGATCAGTCCATTACACTAAGTGAAGTGATGACCGCAATAGTTCGAATCCAAGCAAGGAAATATCCAGGGCTGTACAAAATTCCAGGAGAATGTTTCATGACATCTGTAACAAACTATATCCTTACCTGACACAACTCTGCATGGCCCTTTTTTGAATTGTAGCACTTTTCACGCTAATGGTCCCGTTCTATCATTGTTCCATCGCACAAAGAGAGTTCAAGGCTTGACCCCCAAACCTAGTACTTAGTATACCTAGCAAACGTTTCTCCTCCATCCTTACGAGACGCTTACGTCTGTGGAAAGAGGTAGACATCAAAGTTTGTCTTGAACAGGCAGGGTTCAGAACAAACCATTCAACTATTGATCAAGTGTATACACTATACGCAATGATACTCAGGCAAGTTTATGGTGATTGTCGTGGAAAGCTTTACACAGCATTCGTGGACTTCGAAAAGGCTTTCGATTCCGTAGACAGAGTTAAGCTATGGAGGACCCTGAAGGATGTCGGACTTTCGACAATTTTGTCGGTATGATAAGAGCAATGTGTGCACAGGCGGAATCCTGTATCAGATTGAAGCAGGTCATCTCAGAATTTTTCAGATCCCCTGACGTAGAGCAGGAGGCCCAACAGGTCCCCAGTAATATTCTCCCTATTTATGGACATTGTCGCCGACAACATCCGAAGAAATGGTAAACAGAGTGACCAACTTTTGCCGACTAAAGAATAACGTTTTCTTCTCTTATTCGCAGATGATGTTATTTTTTCCCTTCGCAACCCCGATTGGTAAGCAGAAACAGCTTCACAACCTTACTTATATATCCAAATTACTCAGTTTAAAGGTTAAAACTGAGAAGATAAAAATTACAGTTTTCAGAAAGGGAGGATACCTAGCAGAAAACGAAAAGAGAGTTCTAGACAAAAATAGTTTGAGGTTGTAAACAAGTATAAATATCAGGGCGTTACATTCTCAACCAGATTATCGATTGGTGTCTGCAATTTAAGCAGAGGCTGAAAAATTGTCATCACAAGGCACGGTATGAATATTGTACAAACATCGTAAGATTTCATTGGTATTTGTCCTTCAAAAACCATTTTGGATTAAAAGAATACTTGTCTAGCTTGACCATAAGAAAATTTGACGATGCATTTGTACGTTTCTGTTTCGGCATCAATGATCTAAAGATGAACAGGCGGCACACCAACTTGCAGAATCTCAAAGTACGATGCACCCAAAGAAGATGCGTTGAGAACGAGAAACACTATTCATTGAATTGTCCCTTGCTTGAAGATTAAAGGAAGAAATTTATCCATAGACATCTGGATAGAAATAACCAAACGAGGCTTGTTCATTTACTAAAAGGAATCAATAAAAAGAATGACGAGAGATGTAATTATGTTTATCTACTACTCTCTCTATCATAGAAAAATGATCATATTAAACAAAGGTCCATCAACCATAACAGTTGACTGATTGTCCATCTCACAAAAACCATAGCTACTTGTTCATTGTATGGTGAAGGGCGGCCAGCCTGACCAATAAAGCGTCAAAGCCTGCCCCCCCCTCTCTCTCTCTCTCGTCCCTCTCTCTCTCTCTCTCTCTCTCTCTCTCTCTCAATCTATCTGGCTCTAGCTCTACCTCTCTCTCTCTTTCTCTCTCTCTCTCTTTGTGTCTATCTCTTTTTCTGTCTGTCTCTCTCTCAATGTGTTTCTGTCTCTCTCTAGCTCTCAATCTCCCTGTCTGTCTTTCTGTCTCTCTGTCTCTCTCAATATCCCTGTCTCTGTCTCTCTCTCTCTCTGTCTCTGTCTCTGTCTCTGTATCTGTATCTCTCTCTCTCTCTCTCTCTTCCTGTCTCTCTGTGTCGTTTGAACGAATGTAATTGCAATGAGACGAAGGCCTCGACAATAAAGTGCAGTTCAGTTCTCTTCTTGTCTCTCTTTGTCCCTGTCCCTGTCTCTCTCTCTGTCTATCTCTTTCTGTCTGACTATCTCTCTGTCTCTCTCTGTCTCTGTTTTTCTCTCTTTCTCTCTCTTTCTGTCTCTCTCTCACTGTGTTTTTGTGTCTCTCTCTCTCTCTGTCTCTATCTCTCAATTTTTCTGTCTCTTTGTCTCTGTCTCTGTCCGTCTCTGTCTCTGTCTCTGTCTCTGTCTCTCTCTTTCTCTCTCTCTCTCTCTGTTTTTCTGTCTCTCTTTGTCTGTCTCTCTCTGTCCCTGTTTCTTTCTCTCTCTCTCTCTCTCTCTCTCTCTCTCTCTCTCTCTCTCTCTCTCTCTCTCACTCTGTGTGTGTGTGTGTGTGTGTGCGTGCGCGCGCGCGTGCGTATGCTCACGCGCGTATGTATGTTCATAACATACATACTCATGTTACTGTCTTCTTTCAGTTATTACAATCCTGAACCGATAGGCACGTATCGCGTCCATATAACTTTTTTGAAGTAGTCAAGAATGAAAGCCAGCTAGAGAGGGAGAGTGACTGTCTGGAAGCAGGGAGCCTCCTTGTTGGATTATCTCTCCACAACTTTTTGGAAATACCACGCTCGATTCTCCGTGCTGGAGCTAGCTGGTAAAAAGCGACACACCCGTCACTATTAGCTTCATTTGATTTGGCTGCGGCCGTTTCCTCAAAATGCGTTTGCAGAGACATGTAGATCTGAAGAAAAAGCTTTTATCTCTGCGACCTGCAGTCCTCCATTATTCAGTAGTTTCCTGGTGGTGTGGTAGTGCCGTTTGCTGTCTGATTCATAATTCAGTGCCAGCCCAGTCACCCTGTCCCGCACGAGGCCCATTTTGACACTTCCAGTGTCGGGGCGATACCGAATGGCACTCTTCGCCGAATCGTAATTGGGTTGGGAAGATTTTGAACTCACCGGAGCTTTGTGATGAAGTTCGGAAAATGCCGCCAGTACTGATGGCAAACTTTTAAACTGGCTTATACTTTCATGACTGGTTCCACCAGAACGCGAGATGAGAGGTTTTTTGCCCGAAATGTGTGATGACATCCTAACCCCATGACATTTTTCATTTTCAAGTTCTGAATAGAATATCACTTATAGATTAAACTAACTGTCTTTTTCAACTTCTGATTAAAAGTGCTGCTGCATTCGAAACTGAGCATGCCAGCTTATAGTTTATCTTCTTTCTTTCTTTCGTGTCCCTTTTATTAGACTGAATCTCATTCAAAACGTGAGTCAATATTCAAATATATTTGAAAATACATATGAAAAAGTGAGATTTAAAAATGTATTCGAGAAACACTATGTATAGAAAGAGAGTACACAGATCCGGTTACGAGAAGCAACCAAGCATGCAAAAACACGTGACGAGGTAAATCGGGCTTTTTTAAATCAGACATTAAACAATGTACAAAAAATGCTCATATCAACATTTGGGTAGAAAAAATGTCAGAGGACAGAAACCTATTTACAGTGTCATTGTTAAGCGTGAATGAAGCGGTTGAAAGGATAGATAAGGGTGGGGGTGGGGGTGGGAGTGGGGGGGGTTCGAAAAGTAAAACATCCAAAGTTTAAAAGCAGACAACAAGGATGAGGCCAGCATTTGAAAATTGCCTGCGTTTGCAGAAGTAAACGATCGGAAAAGGGTCCCGACACACATGAAGATGGGGGAAGAGACAGCCAGGCAAAGAGACCAACAGTCAAAAACCTAGTCAGAAACACTCAAGGATGAGTCTTAAGGGACAGAGACACAAAGGCCAGGGAATGGGGGAAAGGAAAATTAACGTTTGATTACCACAGCCAACTCTTAGTTGACCTTAGCCCTTCCGGACTAACGGACCAGAAGACCTTGGGGCGCGCCGGACAATGTCCACTCAGCGAACATCACAGCTCATCGACTCCGGCACCATTGTCTTTGATTTAAACAAACTTCTCCAGGCGACAACCGCGCATGTCAACACCATCCTGCATGGACCAGACCCGTCTACGCATCCAAGGTTCTCATCGGACAAAGCCGTCGGGTCACTTGACCCTTTGACCTGTCTTGTCCTTGATGAGGATGGACAGCGAAGGTCTGCTGATTCTGACCTGCACGCCCGCATCGTTCGTGAGGGGATTCCTTTGCGAGAACCCAGACTGACCAGTGGCGACGGCTGACTGAGTTTCAAGAGAGAATCTTTGACGTGTCCAGGCCTGTTCGCTGGCTCCACTGACCCCAGATTCCACAGAAGATTGATTTTGATCATTACAGCTGTCACGACAAACCCGCATGAGCAGCACGCACGCGACAGAAAAAAGTCATTCCCAGACGCAGGCAAATCTTTGTCTTCGGGGAAATGGACTCTTATTTTATCGGGGACAATGGTGACAAAGCATTGTCAAAGTTCTCTTTCAACAGAAAGGTAAAATGAACTCAATAATGGACAGTACACCTTTTTTACGGTAGTTCACTAAAATATTTTTGGTTTTCCGCGAAGGGAACAATACGCATAGAAAAATATTAACAAGTCGGCAGAAAAATACACCATTTTAATTAGTTTAATAGGTGTGGCTCTAGAGGAAAAGGTTTGTATTTAAGCTTCTACTCTGCACCTCTTGTCACACACCTGAAGAAGGAGCACTGAGCTCCGAAAGCTTGTGAATAATAAAGCAGTTGGACCGAAGTCCTCCTTGTTTTCATCATTCTACATGGTCCAACCCCGGCTTCCATCTTCCTGAAGTTTTAAGAGGAGAGGGACAGCATTTTGCATACAGTGAAGACAAGTTGGCATTTTTGGGAACCATTTGTTTAGCGCTGAACGTTTGACTGATGTAGTTAGCGCTCTTGGGAATAATTTTTTAATGGCAAAATAGTAAAACCTTCATTTTATTTGGGTTACTTCGTAAGTTATTTGAGAGAAAGAAAGTGCCGGTTGAGATAAAAATTTTCATAAAGAAAGATAGGCTTGTGCGATAGTATCTCGGGAAAACAATTTGCAAACATTTTACATATCCCACACCACTTCACTTGAAATTCAATACAAAGATGAAAATAATCATTCTGTATCACATTCAACTTGCTCCAAGTGCAGTGTCCTGAAAACAGAAAGTTTCAAAGTGCAGCAAAGGGGACATACCAGAACCTCTTTTTTTTACGACAATACTTTCCAACAATTTTCCCATAAAGCGATTTGGTCCCTTTGACGTTACGATACGTCTCTCTTTAGACACTTGCTGATGTCAGAGGTAATATGATACTCGCGACAGGCACAAATTCTCATCTTACTACCCCATTGCACCGATATGTTCCGGCACCTCAGCATAGTAGCCCAGCTAATTCCTCGTCCACCTTGGCCATCTTGTCAACTAGAGAGCACTCTTAGAGCACAAGCGTCCGCCAAGGAAGCCACAATTTTTCTGTCGTGGCCTGTATAATTTAGGCAGCATGTTTTGCTAGCCAGGCCTGACGCTACAACGTGTGGTTCACTTTAACGCCTGCTCGCAGTCTCTGAGTGTGGAACGCAGACGCCGGGGAGAATGAAAAGTTTGACGTCATCAACTTCATTATGCGCGGATACTATTTCTATCTATGGTTCCAATGTAGAAAGGTTAATAACAATTAACCTTCACAATTTTGTGGATTGTTTCTAGGGTGAAACCCTCGCCTTCCACAAAATGTCAGCAGAATCCGTTTTGAAATGTTTTGTAGTTATTATACCGAATTACGCAGTAATCAACCAACCAACTATCCAGCCTACCAAACCAAACCAACCAACCGAAAGGCATAACCTCCATGGCGGAGTTAATAATGAAAATACCTGATTCAGTGAATGAGAAACAGTCTGTGACTTTCTTAAGGTCAACTGCGAAACTGAAAGTCTTAGTGTCAAACTTTAAGATATGAATACATGGTGTTCCTCATTGTTTGGGTCAAAGTAAAACAGGACGATATTCTATTCACAATTAAGGATTAAAACAAAATCCCTTCGCATTCTTTCGGTCGATGCATAGAAAGAAATGCCCTTGATATATAATTGAAAGAGAGGTAAAAGTGTATTTGGGTGAAAGTATAAAGAGACCTGCCTTTTGTAAGCAATCATTATAAAATACATGTACATATACCAGTTTTGGTGAAAGTAAGGAGTAAATACATCCTCGGTTTCCTACTTTTCGGGTGTCAAGTCATGTGCAGAAACACATTCAGCATTCACCTTATGATACAACAGAGCTCCCCATACACTGATCAATGTAGCTCTTCACCTCCGACCCAGACAGGTCATCGGCCGAACACGTGTAAGGAGGACTTAGGAAGCGCCCAAACACACAGGGACTGTCAATAAACACGGTGATTCACTCGCCACCGACAATCAAGGCAGACACGCCCCACAGAAGGAGGCCAATCAAGAACATGGCGGATCGAAGCCCCGGGCTGATGGACAGTGAGAAACCTCACTGTGATCACGACCACTCGGACAGTGGTCAGCTCCCACAAGCACGACTGGAAAAGTGTGTGCATTGAGGTGTAAAATGCGTGAAAGTTCTTAGCGCTGAACAAGGACCCTTGCAGGAAACAACCAGTACTCGAGATATGTGCATAGAGGTGCACATTGCGTGTCATTATGATGGGTAGAGGTGCACATTGCGTGTCATTATGATGTGTAGAGGTGCACATTGCGTGTCATTATGATGGGTAGAGGTGCACATTGTGTGTCATTATGTGTAGAGGTGTACATTGTGTGTCATTATGATGTGTAGAGGTGTACATTGTGTGTCATTATGATGTGTAGAGGTGCACATTGCGTGTCATTATGTGTAGAGGTGTACATTGTGTGTCATTATGTGTAGAGGTGCACATTGCGTGTCATTATGATGTGTAGAGGTGCACATTGCGTGTCATTATGTGTAGAGGTGTACATTGCGTGTCATTATGTGTAGAGGTGCACATTGCGTGTCATTATGATGGGTAGAGGTGCACATTGTGTGTCATTATGTGTAGAGGTGTACATTGTGTGTCATTATGATGTGTAGAGGTGTACATTGTGTGTCATTATGTGTAGAGGTGTACATTGTGTGTCATTATGATGTGTAGAGGTGTACATTGTGTGTCATTATGATGTGTAGAGGTGCACATTGTGTGTCATTATGATGTGTAGAGGTGTACATTGTGTGTCATTATGATGTGTAGAGGTGTACATTGTGTGTCATTATGATGTGTAGAGGTGCACATTGTGTGTCATTATGTGTAGAGGTGTACATTGTGTGTCATTATGATGTGTAGAGGTGTACATTGTGTGTCATTATGATGTGTAGAGGTGCACATTGCGTGTCATTATGATGTGTAGAGGTGCACATTGTGTGTCATTATGTGTAGAGGTGTACATTGTGTGTCATTATGATGTGTAGAGGTGTACATTGTGTGTCATTATGATGTGTAGAGGTGTACATTGTGTGTCATTATGATGTGTAGAGGTGTACATTGTGTGTCATTATGATGTGTAGAGGTGTACATTGTGTGTCATTATGATGTGTAGAGGTGCACATTGTGTGTCATTATGATGTGTAGAGGTGCACATAGTGTGTCGTCATGATGTGTAGAGGTGCACATTGTGTGTCATTATGATGTGTAGAGGTGCACATTGTGTGTCATTATGATGTGTAGAGGTGTACATTGTGTGTCATTATGATGTGTAGAGGTGTACATTGTGTGTCATTATGATGTGTAGAGGTGTACATTGTGTGTCATTATGTGTAGAGGTGTACATTGTGTGTCATTATGATGTGTAGAGGTGTACATTGTGTGTCATTATGTGCAAAGGTGTACATTGTGTGTCATTATGATGTGTAGAGGTGTACATTGTGTGTCATTATGCTGTGTGTACATTATGTGTCATTATGTGTAGAGGTGTACATTGTGTGTCATTATGATGTGTAGTGGTGTACAGTATGTGTCATTATGATGTGTAAAGGTGTACATTGTGTGTCATTATGATGTGTAGAGGTGTACATTGTGTTTCATTATGATGTGTAGAGGTGTACATTGTATGTCATTATGATGTGTAGAGGTGTACATTGTGTGTCATTATGATGTGTAAAGGTGTACATTGTATGTCATAATGATGTGTAGAGGTGTACATTATGTGTCATTATGATGTGTAGAGGTGTACATTGCGTGTCATTATGATGTGTAGAGATGTACATTGCGTGTCATTATGATGTGTAGAGGTGCACATTGTGTGTCATTATGATGTGTAGAGGTGTACATTGTGTGTCATTATGTGTAGAGGTGCACATGGTGTGTCAATATGATGTGTAGAACTACACATAGTGGGTCGTCATGATGTGTAGAGGTGTACATTGCGTGTCATTATGATGTGTGCACATTGTGTGTGATGATGTGTAGAGGTGCACATTGTGTGTCATTATGATGTGTAGAGGTGTACGTTTTGTGTCGTCATGATGTGTAGAGGTGCACATGGTGTGTCAATATGATGTGTAGATGGGCACATTGTGTGTCACTATGATGTGTAGAACTACACATAGTGGGTCGTCATGATGTGTAGAGGTGCACATTGTGTGTCATTATGACATGTAGATGTGCACATTGTGTGTCATTATGACATGTAGATGTGCACATTGTGTGTCATTATGACGTGTAGATGTGCAAATTGTATAACAGTATGATGTGTAGAGGTGCACATTATGTGCTAATATGGATCGTTGAAACCAAAATATTGGGCACGTTTGGTATAAAGGGAAGCAGTAGAAAACAGTTAAGGGCTGACGTGTCTGTGCTTGCTTTGTCTGTGCCTCCCTATGCATGCGTTCGAATGATCGCGTGAATGCGCGTGCTCGTAGTTTACGCTTGCACTCTGTGTATATGTGTGTGTGCGTGCGCGCTTGCGTGCGTGCGTGTGTATGCGTGCACGCGCACGCGTGTGTGTATGCGTGCGCGCGTGTGCGAGTGTGTGTGTGTGCGCGCGTGTGCGTGCGTGCGTGCGTGCGTGTGCGAGTGTGTGTGTGCGTGTGCGTGTGTGTGTGTGCGTGCGCGTGTGTGTGCGCGCGCGCGTGCGTGTGTGTGTGTGAGTGTGTGCGTGCGTGTATTTCTGCCTGTCTGATTCGGATATCCTGTCAATTGTTCAATATTTCTTTTAAAACCATGTATAAACCAAGCGTGCCCAAAAAATCCAATTTATAATTGCAAATCACATCTACTTGTAGACAGATTAGACTACAAGCGCTATTTTGAAAGAGCAATGTTAGTGTCTGTTTATAGCCTTTTAGAGAAACAGCAGCAGCAATCATCAGCATACAGCAGCAATCATCATCAATCATCATCATCAATCGTCATCATCAGTCATCTTCAATCATCAGTCATCATCAATCAGCATTAATCATCAATCAGCATTAATCATCAATCATCATTAATCACCAATCATCATTAATCACCAATCATCATCAACCATCAATCATCATCAATCATCAATCATCATCTGTCATCAATCACCGTTATCAATCATCATCATTGGTCATCATCAGTCATCAGTCATCATCAACCATCATTAATCATCAATCATCATTAATCATCAATCATCATCAGTCATCAATCATCATCATCATCATCATCATCATCATCATCCATCAATATAAATCATCATCATCATATCTGCTTATATTGCGATATCACCGAAATGATCGTTCGCAACGCACAGATGAAAACATGTCTAAATTGCTTGTTAAAATGTGTCTTCAGTTTTTCTCTGAAGTCACTTAGAGAAAAGCACTTTCTTAAGTAATCAGGAAAGGAGATCCGTACAACCAAGCCTGCGTATGAAAAGGTCTTCTGTCCATTGGGTCTATTGCTGTTATGGTGGTAGTGATGATGATGATGATGATGATGATGATGATGATGATGATGATGATGATGATGATGATGATGATGATGATGATGATGATGATGATGATGAGGTGGTGGTGGTGGTTGGTGTTGATGATAATGATCTTTTCGTCTCTTCTGTTTTCCTTGCAAAATTGTCCTCCTTGTGTATTTTTTTAGACCCAATAAACTTAATTAGGAAGGAAAAAAAGGACCTCTTGCTGGTGTGCGCGGCCGCAGAAGGAACCATGTGGCTCTGCTGGGTTTGTTACTCTGGGACGATGTCTCGCCGATGGGAAGGATCGGCGGAGTAGAAACAAGAGTTAGCGAAAACGCCCAACTGGAATCTTTCTCTCGCACTGCTAGCCAGTGGAGAGCCTTGAGAATGATGTGGTCTATTTATTTTTCTTTAAAAACACTCTGGCCTCCGCATTCTGAAAAGTCTGCAGTCTCATTAAAAGGTATTGGGACGATTCGGCAGAGAGGGCGATGCAGTGGTCCTGCCTTGTCCAATATACCAAAAGAAGACACTGTCGGTGTGGGTTTGCCATCGGGTTGCACAATTAAAGACAACTGTGAACCGTCGCATCAATGTCCTCGCCCTGGCCGCATCCTCACGACAGGCAGTTACCATTGATTGTATTTATCGTTGATAGAATCTCAGCGGCCTGGATGTGCAGGAACAAAGCATTGTATTTTGAGCATGAGCGACGATACTTCGCCCTGTGTGCACTCAATTTCACGCTTGCGTGAAGTTGGACCTGCATATTGGCACTTTAATACATGCATTTGTGTTGTCACTCATTTCACGCTGCAGACTGTCCTTCAGTGCCATCACATAGTCTCTTGCAGGTGCTTCTGATCAACCCTCCTTATGGTCACAGTTCGTTTTCCCGGATCTGCCCTTCTTCATTATTGCTGGATTTATGGCCAGATTTACAGTGTTGTTTTGGTCTTGATATCTTTCATGTTCTGTGGCAGCCTCTGCTCCATGCTTGTTTCACAAGGCACTCCCACTCACCCTAGCATGCTGTTTCTTCTGGAAGGAGATGGAGCGAGAATGCAGTAGGAAAAGACACGGGAGACTCCGTAGCTGTCGACAAGATTAAACACTTGAAGCGTTTTCAAAAACAGAACTGGATCCCATGCATCAACGTCCGACATTTGTCATGTTCCCTTCGTCAGTCTGGATGGAGAAACTTTTTAGGTTTCCGGTGCCCTTCATCGAACGACTTCAAGGTGTGCTGCATTTTCATCCCGAACGAAGCCGTGCAAATGTTTCTACCTGAAGTGGGATCAACAGATGTAATCTATGCTCATGACAGTATCAATCTCTCTCTCTCTCTCTCTCTCTCTCTCTCTCTCTCCCGCTCGATCGCTTGCTCTGTGTGTATGTGTGTGTATGTGCGCGCGCGTGTGTGAGTGTGTGTGCGTGTTTGGGTAATTGTAGCGTTTACACTGTCTCTTTCTTCTAAGGAACTGATTTTATCAAGAGAGCCTCTGTCGTTTACCAGGAGTGAGGTTGTCGGATTATCGGGAATGCTTGAATGGAAGTCTTGATTGTACACCACGGCTTCCGTGGATGTGTGCGTGGTGAGAGTGGAAGAGCAGACAGCCAGGACAACTCCTCCCTGCAAACCAGTGGAGAGCGCTAGGACTGAAGACTTACGAAGCGCAACACAGACCCCTCCAGATTGAAATTACTACGTCTAACTACTTTCAAATGCCTCGGTTGAAAGGGTGGGAAAAGGTCAGATTTAAAGGAAATGATGAATAAGTGCGGAGTGAGAAGTAAGTAAAAAGGAGGGAGGGGGGGGGGGGGGGGGGGGGGGGGGGCAATGAGGAGAAAAAAACAACAAACTTAACAATATATGCCACCCATGTTAATGATTTATTACACTTCTCTACTGCCTTGACGATTTAAGTAACAGCTAATGGAATAAGAAGGGCTGATCTGTGACAAAATATAACCGCATAAGTTTATCTTTCCGCAGTCACATGAAAGCGCGCGCACACGCGCGCACACACACACACGCACACACTCGTACGAGCACACACACACACACTCACGCACACACACACACACACAGGCACACACGCACACACACACACACACACACTCACACACATACACACTCACTCACACACACACACACAACACATGCATACGCACGCATACACACACACGCGCTCACACACACGCACACACACGCCACACACACACTCACACGCGCACACGCACTCACACACACACACACACGCACACGCACGCACACACACACGCACACGCACACACAAATACACACACACGTACGCACACACACACACGCACGCACGCACACACGTGCACACACACACACACGCACGCACACATACGCACACACATGCACACACACACACACACAGACGCACACACGCACACACACACAGGTCCTAACAGTAACACTCACACGCAACAACACATACTAACATACATAATTATATGCACACCAAAACACGCATACAAACGCACACACGATAACATACTGACACATCCACAAAGACGAGGAGGACCTATAGGACGGTTGTACACAACACGCGGGTGATTTAATTAGACCACGGAACACGTGGTGGGTTAATCCAAGAAGCGCCCCCTGGCTGTATGGCTTGATTGATAAATCTTGCATTGGACACGCGTTCATTGCCGTTGAAAAGGCTTCTGAGAAGCAGTTCTTTGAACTAACATCACAGCAGCTCACAGAGATAACAGTGCAATACAATACGAAGGGATATAAGAAGGCTGCGAGGCAAACGCTTTCCATGTTGTGCTTCCGCCATAAGATGATTAGGGTGGGAAATGTATGAACACAACAAAGTTACTAGATATTTACATTTGTGAGCAGTGCAAACGAGTCTTCAATCGACTGTGCATCGTGCTCTGAACCTTGGACAGGCAGACGCAAGTTTTGAAAATGTTTTTCTTGACAGCATTCTTCTCGGGAATTTTGTGGCCAGATTAATCATCTGCTGAGTGCACTTGGGATGTCATTCAAAGTCTGCTTGTTCCCTGGTAAAGATTTTATCTAATCTGTACACTAATAATCGCAGGTGTCCTAAGGCATAAATGAATGCTAGGGCATTCATATTCCACATCAGCTCCCACTCGATCGTCCACTCAATGTCACTCCCAATCGCTCACTTGATAGCTCACTCACTGCTACTCACGTACTCATTCTTTTCTTCGCTCACTAATTCGCTTCCGCACATACTGACTGATTCAAGTGCTTATTCACTCACTCACTCACTTACTCGCGCACTCATTCGCTCGCTGGCTCATTTGCTCGCTCGCTCACTCACTCATTTACACATCTACTTATTCAACCACCCATCAATTCACACACTCACTCATCTAAGCACTCACTCAACCATCTACTCATCCACTCGCTTCCGCAGCTGTCGACACTTTTTGCACATCAAATCCGCGCTTGTTGTCCACTGGGAAAATGGGCGGATCTGGTCTATTTCGTGATGACCACTGCAGCTGGACAGCTCTACGGCCTGAGCCGACCTTGACACTGGCCTGGTCTGCTAATTGAGCTCTTAGACTGGCTCCAGCCCTCGACCTCTGGTCAGCTCAGGAAATTTCGGGTTTGTAGCCCTTGATAGGAACTTCCCCTTGCCACACTGTCTTCTCCCTCCCTGTTTGCTGGCCTTGAACTAAATGGAGACAAATTATGGAATATTGGTTTGGAGTGAGAGAGGTAATTATTAACATTTTCTGTGGAGCTGCTTCCAGTTGCACTTATTTGTTTGATTTTTGTAAGACTGATTTGTGGGCATAAGCAAAAGGGAATTTATATTTATGAGAATTCACCTTATTGCACATTCTGCACATTAAGCTTTCTTCATGAACGTCTGTTCTGAAATTTGCGGTACCAGATGCCATTGCTGGAAACAGTCTAAGGAGTATGATAGAAAAGGATGTTCTTAATTATTTAACATTTGGCATTCGTTCATTCATAGCCAAAAAAAGTATTCTATTAAATGTTCTTAATGAGAGAATAACACACTGAAGTGAAAATCTTCGGAAGGAACGGATCAAAGAAGATGACAACCCTGCATCGTGTTTGATAAATTTCTTCAAGCAGTAAATCTGTTTGCACGCCCGCTCTGTTTTGCCGGTAATGTTGACACCTTAGACAATTTTTGGTTTACTCTTCATTTTCCGTACGCTAGAGTTGTACATCAAAGGCTCGTGATCACCAGTCAGTCGGAAGCTTTTCTTGTTTCCCCCGAGTTAATTTCTGTTTGATTTGTTTTTGTCTGACGCTCTTCAAAGATTTCACAGCGGCCGTGGACACGTACCGTGGCTATTTCTTTCCTTGCGCCTACGTTCTTCTGGAAGTTGAACAAGGGACTCCTCTTCGAAAGGATGGTGGGACAAGGCTTACACATACGTGACTGCATATGCGTAACACAGGCGGGACAAGGCTTACACATACGTGACTGCATATGCGTAACACAGGCGAGACAAGGCTTACAAATACGTGACTGCCTATGCGTGACACAGGCGGGACAAGGCTTACACATACGTGACTGCATATGCGTGATACAGTCGGGACAAGGCTTACACATACGTGAGTGCATATGCGTGACACAGTCGGGACAAGGCTTACACATACGTGACTGCATATGCGTAACACAGTCGGGACAAGGCTTACACATACGTGACTGCATATGCGTAACACAGTCGGGACAAGGCTTACACATACGTGACTGCATTTGCGTAAACCAGACAACAATCGCTGGAACGGTCGTCGAGAAAACGCTCAGCAGAGTGTGCATGGTGTTTTGTAATAAAGTGTTGTCTGTAGCCTTATCCGAAAGTATTTATCAAAATCACGTGTGCTATAAACTAGTGTTTTCCTCGTGAATTTGTGGTAGATGTCAAATAATTCAATAGTTGTTAAACAATCTGATTTTGCAATATTTGGCACTTGAGCTTTATTTACTACGCTTACATCAGCTACACAGTAGACAAGCTTTGAAAGCATTCCTGTGTGTTGGGTTTTCCCGCAGTTCCTATCATAGAATGAAGTTGCGTGAAATGAGCTCTACATTAACATAGCTACTTTTGACCGGTGTAACGTTTCGGATTCTCCCAGGTGCCAGAGAACGTCATAACTAGTCCATGATGGAAGCAATAACACTGGACAATTTCCATAAATATAGGAAGGAAGTCGGAATAGACACCAGTCCATTACAGCAAAGAGGAAGGACATCAGGCACTAAAGACTCCTAACAAGCTTTAGCATGCGAGGCACCTTATACATTGTTGATGAACGTATCATTGCTCTAACGAAATCAGAAGCAAGAGGATGAATCTGTCTCAGCGAACGTCATAACACTAGTACCATTCACGCAATGATAAGAATGCATTGATGTGTTTGAATGACCCTGACGGCATCACCAATTTTCACTGCATTGCACACGTTGCAGAGAGACCGCCACTACATTCACGCATTAAGCAGCCATACCCACACAAACCCCTACTTCCTGGAGGTCGTAGCCCTGACGATATTAACTTCTAGGAGATTACGCAGCAGTTACACTCCTTCGCCCACTCTTGCCGCCAATATTGCTGTAAGGCAACCAATATGGCCGCCGCCACTCAGACATCCTCACAGCGCACTAAGCGGAAGTTATGGCGCTAGCGTGATAGGGAATGGGCGTCAGCGATCACACAACAAAACAGAGATGAGATTGCAGCGAGGGGAAGTTTTTTCATCAAACCCTCAGCGGCAGGGATTCGACTTCACGACCAATGGACGATGGGCTACGAGCGCCCTGGGAGACACAATATCACCTCCACGACCTGGAGAGCTCCGAGCGTTCTCGGGCCTCCCGGAACTGCAATAACACGCATGCGCAGAGTCGTTATGTTTTATTTAGGTGGCGGTGAAATTAAACACCGGTCACGAGGGAGAGACGGGATGGTCGGGGGCTAAGGCGCCACAGGTGTAGTTGCTGTCAGGGGTAACTGCCAGTGTCTGTCGTTAGTTCAATCAATGCTGAATATTGCAAGTGCTTCTGCTACCGTCCTCTTGCCAATGTGAGAGCTGTAGCCAAATGGAGTTGCGAATCTCTGCCTGCCAGTGTTTCTGCAAAAAGCTCTCATCAGCACAGATGTTCTTTGCTGCCATTTCTACCCAACTTGATCGATGGATGTGATTGCAGTCTGGATCCATACGTCCAGTGGGAGTTGATATCGTTCATCATCATCTCAGCAGTTGGATGAAAAGCGATGGAAATAACAGGAAATTTGAACCAGCGCATTACAGCCGAAAGCATTGTTTATGAGCTGCAAGGAAGAAAATTATATCATCACGTGGATAATACATTAAAATGAGCATGACTAAGATGTTTTTGCACTAAATGAAGTGGCTTTTCCCGTTTTACTTAGAGATATTTTAATGCAATAACGTCACTATTCTCTCCACTCTCTCTCTCTCTCTCTCTCTCTCTCTCTCTCTCCCCTCTCCTCTCTCTCTCTCTCTCTCTCTCTCTCTCTCACACACACACACACACACACACACACACACACACACAGACACACACACACACACACACAGACACACACACACACACACACACACACACACACACACACGAACGAAAGATTGGCGAAGTCAATAGTTATGTATATACTGTTTGCCTTCAAGAGAAGAGAAGAAAATTTCAGAGAATAGACAAGCTTTCTATCTTTATCTCTTGACATGGTAGACAGAATGCTATGCAGCTCAAGTATATTGGAATTTTATAATAGAATGTGTACAGCTGAAGTGCCACGACAGTAAACTTGTTTGTACGTAATGCAATTCTCAACAGAGAAATAATCACTCATAGTGTAAGGCAATGGGCCGATGGCCGGGAAATTTGGTTCAATTCAGTTCTCCCGCCCCCCGCCCCCCTCCCTCCCTCCCTCTCTCCCTCCCTCTCTCTCTGTCTGTCTGTTTGTCTCTCTCTCTCTCTTCGTCTCTCTATATGTCTCTCTCTGTGTCTCTCTCTCTCTGTCTCTCTGTCTCTCTCTCTCTCTCCGTCTCTCTCTCTCCGTCTCTCTCTTTCCTTCTCTCTCTCTCCGTCTCTCTCTCTGTCTCTCTCTTCGTCTCTCTCTCCGCCTCTCTCTCTCTCTCTCTGCGTCTCTCTAACTCTCTTCCTCTGTCTCTCTCCGTCTGTCTCTCCGTCTATCTTTCTCTCTCTCTCTCTCTCTCTCTCTCCGTGTCTCTATCTCTTTCTCATTCTCTCACTCTCACTCTCTCACTCTCTCTCACTAACCCATTCACTCACTGTGAATGAATAGGTGGATCAGGATCACTGTGCGGAAAGATTATGAATGGATGAATGAAGGAGAGGAAGAAAGAAGTAAAGAAAAAATAGAAAGAAAGAAGTAAAGTAAGAAAGAAAGAAAGAAGAAAAGAAATAAAGAAAAAAGGGGAAACAATGAAAGAAGGAAATAAGGAAGAAAGGAAAGAAATAAAGAAGAAAGAAAAAAAGAAAAGGAAAGGGAAATAAAAAGGTAGGAAAGAAAGAAAGAAAGAAAGAAAGAAAGAAAGAAAGAAAGAAAGAAAGAAAGAAAGAAGGACGGACAGAAAAAAGAGAAAAGGAAGGAAGGAAAGAAAACAGAGAAAGAGAGAAAGAGATAGAAAGAAAGAGAGAGAAAGAACGAAAGAAAGAGAGAGAGATAGAAAGAAAAGAGAGAGAGAAAGAACGAAAAAGAAAGAGCTGATGAGGATGTGAGTGGGACGAGGACCGAGAGGGAAAGAAGTGAAAGGAGATGATGTCGAGAAAAGAAGAAAGAGAGTGGAGAGTGAATGATGAGGGAGAGAAAAGAGTAACGACGAAGGAAAGAGAGATTTTTTGAGAAAGTCGGAATGTCGTCGTTGGGGGACGGGAGAGCTGGAGTGTTCGAGAAGATAAGGAAAGATTGGGGGTGAGAGAGAGAGAAAGAACGAGAGAGAGAGAAAAGAACTTTCATGAGGGCTGTTGATGTCGAGGAGTGAGAGGTCAGAGAGGAGAAAGATGATGAGAGAGGAAAGAGAAAGAAACGATTGGTAAGAGAGAGAGACAAGCTAATCTGAGGGGGATGGTTCGACCATTAAGAGATGAGTAGGGTTGAATACAAGATTCCAGACAGTGATGGTAGAGAATAGATTGTAATGAGTTTTCTATGTTTTGTTTACTATGGTTACAATAGTTGTTTTGTAGATCACCATTGATCGTCTAGATTTTATGCCCGTTGGATTGGTACATGGTTTTTTGGACAGTGACTGAGAAAGTGAGAGAGAGAAAGTGACCGACTCGTACCAGTGCTGTGCTGTTTTTTTTTGTTCGTGTGGGTAGGTATTTGCTTTATTGTACGAGCTGTCTAGATATGTAGACTTAGGTAAGACTGGTTGTATAAGGAGATTGATGGAGATTGTGAGGAAGGAAACGTGAGGAGAAGAGTCTTGAGAGAGATAGAGAGCGAAAACGTATGGCTTGATTGAGGAGAAGAGTAGAGGAGAAAGAATGGAATGAACAGAGAAAGAACGTAAAGAGAACAGAAGAAACATTGTTTTTTTTTTTTATGGTAAGACGTGCTTGTGTGTTTAAGATAAGAGGTGAAGACAGTCATAGATGAAAAGATAAGAACGAAGAGGAGTTGTGAGAAGAAAGAGTTTTTGTCTGTGCGAGAACGATGAGTTTTCGGGTTGTTGTTACATGTGTCTTATTGTGGTTATAGGTGCGTATTCTTAATTTTGAGGATTGTGTGGGTGTTGTGTTTGTTTGGGCCCCTAGCACTAATGTTATCACCTCTGCTTTTTGGGGTGGCTCTGTGTGGTGCTTTTGGCTTTCTCCACGGGTCTCTGGTGTGGGTTTGTGTTTCTGCTGCTAAGTGTGGGTGTTTGTTATGTGCGTTCAGTGTCCACGAGGATGTTGGGCGTGCTAGTTGCTTTAGTTGTTGTAAATTTTTGGGCGAGTTAGTTGTGTTTTGTTTTTTAATGTAATGTGTAGATTTTATGTATGAGAATAGAGATGAGATCAAAAGGGAGGGAAAGAAGAAAGCGAAACAAACATAACCAAACAATACAAAGAGAAAGAAAGTTAAGCAAGAAAGAAGAATAAAGATAAGAGTATTTCGGATGCTTATTTTAAGTCATCGGTTACGAAAGATCATTGTTTAGAGATCGGGGTTGAGTAACATCAAGCTACTCTTTTTCCACTAGTTTTTCCTTCTTTGATAAAGACATCGCCAACGGTAGTAGGCAAGCGGCTCAGGCAGTGGCATCAGGCAGTGGCTCGAGAGCATGCTTGGTCAGTGCTGTGGCCTTCCGGCGCATGTGGGGGTTCTAAGGACATGTGGCTCAGGCAAGTTGGTCTGCACGGCAGTGGGTCAGGGCCTGCTGTGGCGTCAGGTCAGTGGGTCCATGGCAGTGTGGCTCTCGGCCAGTGGCGTTCGGCCTTGGCTCCGGCAGTGGCGCAGCGGCAGGTGGTCAGGGAAACAGTGGCTCGGGCTACAAGTGAGGCCTCGGGCAGGGGGCTCGAGGCTAGTGGGTCCAGGCTAGTGGGTCAGGCAGTGGCGCAGCTCAGTGAGCGAAGAGCTCAGTGGGGGGTTTCTTTTCTTTTCGCCCATCAGGCAGTGGGTGCACGGAGCGTGAGGTAAGGAAGGGGGTAAGGAAGGGGGGAAGGGGGAAGGTGATCATGGAATGTGAGGTGGGAGATAGGAAGTGGTATGAAGGAGAGGGGGGGGGAGAATGGATGGGTTAGGAGTCTTAATGGTATAGTGGAAATAAGAGATGGGTAGGGGATAAGGAAGGTGCTTAGATTCAGGCAGGAGGGGGGTCAGGGCAGTGGGGGCGCAGGAGACGGGGCTCCGGCAGTGGCTAAGGGACAAGTTAGTTGGATTAAGGAAGGAAATATACGCAAAGTGAGATACTGGTTTCCCCCCACATACCCACCCCTTATTCTTTCCCTCCCCACACCACCCCCTTCCCCTCCCCTCCTCCCCTCGCTGAGCTCCCTCCCCACACTCTTCTCCTCTCCTCCCCCCTCTTCTCTCCTTTCCCCCACCTTCCCCTTTTCCCCCCCCTTCTCTCTCCCCCCCTCCCCTTTCCTTTTTCTTATCATTTACCAAACACCCACCTCCCTCTTTCTTTCTATTCCCCCTCCCTCTCTAACCTCCCCCCTCCCTCCTCATCTCACCCCCCAAACACAACCCCCCCCCCCCCGCCAATTTTACCCCTACCCCCGTCCCCTCACCCCACTCACCCTTTGTCCCACTACTTAATTATCCATACAGATTTAAGCCATCCCCCCATAAATCCAAACATCAACCCCCCCACCCTTACTAGCGACTTCGCCGTATAAACCGCCACGCTACAAAGTACAAGGAACTCAAGAAGAAGTCAAATAGATAGATCGCGTGACAAAGCAGATTCCCGAACTGCTCGATACAGTAAAATCAAAGCCCCAGCAATGTCACCCGAGAAAATCTCTGCACTCAAACACGCAAATTGTCACTATCAACACTCTAGCACAACTCCTACATTCCTCCCTTTCACATAAACCAAATATTACGCGTGTGAACAATGCGAATATAGAAGCAACGAAGAACATAAACGAGACGACGAAAATAATGTCAGCGCAGGTGCGCTACATGGCAGTGGCACTCAAGTGGCAGGTTGGGTATGTCAGGACAGTGGTCGTCTAGGCAAGTGGGTCAGGGCAGTGCGGCTCAAGGCACGTGGCTCAGGGCCCAAATGTGGCTCAGGCAGCTGGCAGCGGACTCAGGCAGTGGGTGCACGGCAGCTTCAGCCGAGCCCATCCTGACGCAACTAGTGCGGGCGCACACGATTGCCACCCTAGTGTCGGCACGGTCCACCCCTGGAAAGATGGCTCAGGTCAGGGACTCCAGGCAGTGGTCAGGAACGAATGACCACGCTCAGTGACCACCGCAGCAGTGGCTCAGGCAGTGGCTCAGGCAGTGGCTCAGGCAGTGGCTCAGGCAGTGGCTCAGGCAGTGGCTCAGGCAGTGGCTCAGGCAGTGGCTCAGGCAGTGGCTCAGGCAGTGGCTCAGGCAGTGGCTCAGGCAGTGGCTCAGGCAGTGGCTCAGGCAGTGGCTCAGGCAGTGGCTCAGGCAGTGGCTCAGGCAGTGGCTCAGGCAGTGGCTCAGGCAGTGGCTCAGGCAGTGGCTCAGGCAGTGGCTCAGGCAGTGGCTCAGGCAGTGGCTCAGGCAGTGGCTCAGGCAGTGGCTCAGGCAGTGGCTCAGGCAGTGGCTCAGGCAGTTGGTCAGGCAGTGGGTCAGGCAGTGGGTCAGGCAGTGGCTCAGGCAGTGGCTCAGGCAGTGGCTCAGGCAGTGGCTCAGGCAGTGGCTCAGGCAGTGGCTCAGGCAGTGGCTCAGGCAGTGGCTCAGGCAGTGGCTCAGGCAGTGGCTCAGGCAGTGGCTCAGGCAGTGGCTCAGGCAGTGGCTCAGGCAGTGGGTCAGGCAGTGGCTCAGGCAGTGGCTCAGGCAGTGGCTCAGGCAGTGGCTCAGGCAGTGGCTCAGGCAGTGGCTCAGGCAGTGGCTCAGGCAGTGGCTCAGGCAGTGGCTCAGGCAGTGGCTCAGGCAGTGGCTCAGGCAGTGGCTCAGGCAGTGGCTCAGGCAGTGGCTCAGGCAGTGGCTCAGGCAGTGGCTCAGGCAGTGGCTCAGGCAGTTGGTCAGGCAGTGGCTCAGGCAGTGGCTCAGGCAGTGGCTCAGGCAGTTGCTCGGACAGTGGCTCAGGCAGTGGCTCAGGCAGTGGCTCAGGCAGTGGGTCAGGCAGTGGCTCAGGCAGTGGCTCAGGCAGTGGCTCAGTTCTTAACCCCTGCCCACTGGGGGATCAGAAAAGAGAGTGAAAGGAATAGGAATGCGTTTGAGTATGGACTGTTAGGACAGGAAATGTGCAAGCGGAGGGGTGGGGAAGGTGCGAAGGTCAAGAATTTGTTTATGTGGATGTAGGTAATAATGTGCGGATGCTGTATTGTGAGTACACACGTCCAATGTGTCAAAATCTTAGTTTCTACTGGTATAAAAGGTATATTATTGTATCCGAATGCTCATCAAGATGTGCAGTTTTAATCGGTTTGCTCGAGATTTTGCTCTGTGTGTATATGATAGAATGTGCACATACTTTGTCATTGTGTGCGAGGTGTATGTAGATATAGAACGTTGATAACTACGCTAGCATGTGAGTTTGTCAACCCGAGTGTATATACGTGTATGTGTATGTGTTACTGCATCCTTCTTGTGCAATTTTAATTACGCGTCACTCTTTCATTCGTTTGTATCGTACCGGAAGTTTGAATGATGGATATTCCTTGAATTGATATGCAACCATACCTTTATCATACTCGACCTGAGAAGTTATCTCATGATTTATAAAGATGACTTGTCTGACTGTGTGATTGTGTGTGTGTGTATGTGTGCGTGTGCGTGTGAGTGCATGCATGCGTGTGTGTGTGTGTGTGTGTGTGTGTGTGTGTGTGTGTGTGTGTGTGTGTGTGTGTGCCTGTGTATTTGTCTGATTGGAAAACTTAGATTTAGTCAGGCAGATCCATTGTTAAGTGGAAAAAGGCCAAGGTAAACACCTAAATATATATTTTTTAATCAGCAAGCGAGACAAGGAGGACATGAAAGAGATTATGTATTCTTTCGCGAAATATCATGTAGTTACTGTAAGTACAGCTTCGCAAAGTTCATTGCGTGTTTTGTTTTAAAAACATGGTTTTAACTCAAACTTTTCAATAAAATGAATGTGAATACTGTGATAACTCACATTGATGCATGCTGTACTGATATTTGCGTCAAACACAACTTTCAAGTTCTGCTCGCACATGTTTAACATGGATCAATGTTTTCCTGTATGCGTTCCATATTTTAATGGTGACGCGTTATGAAATTTAATTTATCAGCGATCGAGTTACAAAGTAAACAAAACAAAGTAAGGGGATGATTTAATTCCCGTTCCTTCAGTTATGAAAAAATACGTCTGATCGCTAATGCAAGCACATGAAACTATAACTATACCATATAAATCCATGTCAAATGAAGCATTCGAAAACATTTTAACTTCCAGAAATCCAAGCTTGACAAAACGATAAAAGCAGATTCGTGAAAGCCTAACCAAGTAAAGTCCAGCGTGATCACAACTTTGGGAGTAAAACTGACACAACCATGATATTAGGCACCGATATTCCATCTCGATGATTGAATAGGTGAATTACACAATCCATCACGAGATACAAATTGGGTGCAGTTTCCCCGCAAAGAGATGGAAAACCACACAGAAGGGTTGCTTTCGTGGCTGGGTATGACTAATTTGCAGACAGCCTCGAGGGCAGGTGACGACAGCACCACATGGGACGGTCTCTTGAGGAAAGAATCCAGTTGTTTGTATGCAGTGACGGCCTTCAGGAAGGAGCCAGGTGTTGAAATAACGGATGGAGAAACAGTGATTAGATCGGTGCTAATAGACCACCCTGGGGAAGGTTTCCAAACCACAAGCCTTCTTTCCCCAGCGGTTTAATGCTTGGCCAGGTTTGTGAATCCAGGCCCTCTGTTCTTTATGCAACGT
>JAWQFJ010034001.1:407500-422500 GCA_034096865.1 Theodoxus fluviatilis
ATAATTAGTTCTATGGACTAGAAAGGCTGATGGTCGTAAAACTCCATCCATCCATCCATCCGTCCGTCCATCAATCTATCCGTCCGTCCATCAGTCCATCCATCCACCATCCATCCATCCACCCACGCATCCATCCATCCATCCATCCACGCATCCATCCATCCACCATGCATCCATCCATCCATCCATCCGTCCATCAATCCATCCGTCCGTCTATACCATCATCCATCCATCCATCATTCATCCGCATCCATCCCATCCATCATTATCCATCCATCCCATCCATCCACCCATTCATCCCATCCATCCATCCACCCACCCATCCATCCATCCACCATCCATCCATCCATCATCCATCAACCATCCATCCATCCATCCATCCATCACCCTCCATCCATCCATCCATCCATCACATCCATCCCATCCATCCATCCATCAATCCATCGCATCCATCCACCTCCACCATCCATCCATCCATCCATCCATCCACACCATCCATCCCATCCATCCATCCATCCATCCATCCAATCCATCATCTATCCATCCATCCATCCATCCATCCATCCATCCATCCGTCAATCTCATCCATCCATCCATCCATCCATCCATCCATCCATCCATCCACCCACCACCATCCATCCATACCATCCACTCATCATCCATCCATCCACCATCCATCCATCCATCCAATCATCCATCCATCATCCACCCATCCCATCATCCACCATCCATCCATCCATCCATCCATCCATCCGTCTATTCATCCACACATCCATCCATCCATCCATCCATCCATCCACCCATCCACCATCCATCAACCAATCCATCCATCGATCCATTCATCCATCCATCTATCCATTTTCGTGTCAAGCGATCCAACCGTTTCTACGTCTCGAGGCACACGGTGCCCCCTTTGTGCGGCGTCCAGTTCACAATGAGACGTACGTGAAGAACTTAGCAGTCGCACTGTCCATGCAAAACGTCGGTTCTTCACGCTCACTCCTAGACTGCACTTGTCGAGGCTTTCCGTCGGAATGCCATTGCAAAGACAGGGTTACACTTCACGAATAACTTGACTGAACATCCCGAGTAATGACGCAGTGCAGATGAGGTCTTCGAGCTTTTCTTCCCTAGAGATCTTGTAAATGCAGATTCTGTGCACATCCATACGAGCCTGTTCTGCTCTGTGGGTATAGGTCTTCCTACCGTGGTACTGCAGATGTTTGTTGATACTGAGGATGGTGACAATATAATCGCTTCAGTCTTTTTCCTTTTCGTGCCGTATTATTTATATATGTTCCTTACATGAATGGTGTCATTTTACAATGAAACAAAGCTTATACATTCAACTTGATGTACGTATTTGTTTGTTTCTCTCTTTTCTCTCTGTTATAGAAATCTTTTATTGAAAAGTGTAAAATGGATCAATAATAATCATTCCTCTGTTTCAGGAAATTCCATACTGGTAGTCACAAGCTAAGCTCGACTTCTCAGCCATATGTGAGAAAATAAATCATGTTTGATACATAAGGATTGATGATACAACTTAAAGTATATTTGGGAAGAAGCAATGTATTGCAAGGTTCATTTCCATAAACATTGTATTAGTCTTCGTATTTGCCTTGCAATATGCCAGTGCGGTAATTAAGTCGAAGCTTGCAGAATGCAGAATGATCAAATACAAGAAGTGCGGACGCAAAGGACGGCATAACATCTCAAAAATCGTCCTGAAATATTCTTAGAGACGGTGAGCGTTTGCATGTGCTTTTCGAATGAAAACTTCCATTTCCCGTGAGCATAAATGCCACTCATGATAATGATCATGCGTACCGTCTTTAGAGAAAGCCGGTTTATGACTTCCAGCCCAAAACCGAGGGCTAAATGTGGCTGCTGTGAGACTCCTCACATTTCCCTTGTGTGTGTCCTGGCCGCTTTCCACTTGCTTCTTTCTTACATTTCTTAGAAGAAGTCACCGCAACATGCTGTTATCCTCAGTCTTTGTTGGTATTTCTTTCTTTTTTCTTTCTGTCTCTTTCTTTCCTTCTTTTCTTCTGTCTTTTTTCCTTCCTTCCTTCCTTTTTATTTATTTCTTTCCCTCCTCCCGTCCTTCTTTCTTCCTTCTTTCTTTTTTCTTCCTTTCCTTCTTTCTTTAAATCCATTTTTCCGTCTGTCTGTTTTTCCTTCTTTTCTTCTTTTTTCATCTCTTCTTTCTTTCATTCTTTTTTTCTTTCCATGTCTCGATGACAGTTCTCCTTGAAAGGTTGTGTCCTGGTCATGGAACACACTGAGCCTCAATGCTAGACTGCTGAAGCATCCGAACATTTAAAGGCACCACAACCTTCGATATTTATCCTTTCGGACCTGTTGCTGATGCTATAAGTAATAGGGCAGTCCCACGGAATGTACTTCATCCCTAAGCTCTATCGTTAAGGTCACTGCGGTGAAATTTAGCAGGCATTTAAAGCCACGATGAGCAAATAGTTAAAACATTTTATGAATACTATTATTGTAAATTAACGAAAAATAATTAATCAAACTAGATCTGACTGAAAAATAAATACAATAAAAGCACTGATACCAATGCCGAAAGCAAGGAACCAGTTCCCAATATTAGAGTCTGTAGCTACTTGGCGCTTTACGCCCTTTTCACTGGACCTTCTGACCGGCCCGTTGCTGGCCCTCGTCATCGGACAGAGACAGACAGGATGCGAGGACAAATGCAGCATCAAATCCACTTCTCGGAGACCAAAATGTATCGATGACAAATCAGGGAATAATCGAACTACAGCTGATCTCACAGACACTCAGCTTACTCCAAAATGGGTGAAAAGTCAGATCAGAACCTTGTCAAGTGGTGTAACCCTTTGATCCATGCATCGAACCTACCATCTGTAAGCAGGAAGAACCCGCAAGTCGGTAGCCTAAACCACTGTAATCGGTTCCCGATGTGTACAATGAGGTTTATTATAAGTAAATACGTATCTGTCCCACTGCTTTACTTATCAAAGATTGTATCAGATTCTTGAATAAATGAAAATGGGATTATCAGTTGTCAGTTTCCATGGCTACCAAAGAGAACTGAGATGAACTCCAAGAGAAGTCCTCTTTGCAGAGGGATGCCATGCGCACACGACGTTTTCGTAAATGATATATCGACTCTATTATCTTTTTTCTTGGTCGGGATCCTCTCTCGAAAGAAATACTGTGTACGGTAAATAGTCAATTTGGCTGCTGTACATCCGAAGAGGTCATGTATCAAAATTAATTCATGTCTCGCTTCACGTCTAGAACTTGTTCTGTGGCTGACTTGTCTTGAATGAATGAAGAAATATTCTACGGTAGCCGAACACAGAATGTGAAGTAGTCTTGAGTTTCCCCTCCACTAAACACTAAGGAGTTCACTCTCCATAAATGAAGGACGTGTGCACTTTCTAATGCACTTTGGCCAAACGTGTTGTGGAAGAATTCCGCGTAAGACAGTTTCTTGGCAGTTCGGAACATAGCCATTTATCTTGGAAATCATCATCCTTCACCAGACTCTGTTTATGGCAAAATAGATTTCCTCATTTTCCCGTATTCTCGACGACGTTTGTAAGATACATTGCCAAGCCCATGCACAAACAAAAGAGAACCTCGCTTGTGAGTCAAGTTTTATTTTTTGGTAAAGAGAGGTTATAAACGCTGCCAGGGGAGCTATGAACAACGACGCCAGGCTATGAGAACACCTCCTGCCTGAAGAGCACAGCACCAGACTTGGGCGTTCGCTGATGACAAGGAACAAGGCCAACATTCATCGACGCTCTTGAGAAATGTCTGTGGGTCCTTGAGGAAGCTCAGAATTCATTAGCGAGAGAAAGGTCCCCAACCCTCAAGAACAACTCTAATGAAGTTCACGACTCTCTTCCCTGCTCGTTAAAAATCCATAAACATGTCAAGGCGTCCATTTCATGCTCTCTTGGGTTAATTGTCAAGGACATAAGTTGGAAATTTGAAGACCATTTAGGTGCACTTTGTGAAAGCAAAAATAGCAAGAAATGTTTCATGGCAGAACCACGATGAGGTCCTCTCTTGCTGCAGATGTTGACGTGGCAGCGTGAGTGCCGAGGCAATAATGTTTTAGTGAGAAATGCATGGAATACCAGGTCAACTGGGATTCTCGTCTTTGAAATCTTGAAGAAAAGCCATGCTGTTCAGTTACTACACCACGAAATTGTGAACACTCAGTAAGTTTTCATCGTTGCATAAACAAAGAAAGTATAATGAGCAAGTGCTTCTAATGTATAGAGAAAACATGACAAGTATTGCAGATTCCAATGACATATCCAACAGTGAGGAGTTTGTGAGACCATGCTGTGCCACACAGACTACCAGATAATAATCTGGTAGTCTTTGTGGCACAGAACTGACTGAGGCTGGCGAAGGAAATTCTTCTCCTCCACTTACGTTTTTCTCTGTAGTATCAAACGAAATGTTCTAATGCAATCTTACCAACACCATTCAGTCTGTAGAATAGCAGCCAGCACCAGAGGTGTCACAATGAATCAGTACCACCTTAATCTCCATTGACCTTGAGCTGTCTCCCCCAGTGGACCTCCAGTCCAATACCTTGACTTGTTTCTGAGGGTCAACATTCCCCTTTGGCAGGAGAGGTGCGCATCCTGTCGCCCCTCGTTCCACTGCGGTTCCTCATTAGGACGCTCACACAATCAAGACTATGACTGGGCAACCAATCTCGAAACTCCTTCCAGCGTCCTCGTGAATTCTGCCGACGCCCGAGGGCTCGGGAGAGCCCTCAAGGGTTGGGTTACCTCCCTTCCCATCGTAATGACTGTTTGAGTCCCCCCTCGCTGACTCTTGGGAGAAGCTCTGATTGGGTAAGCGGCATAAGTGATGATTTGTTCCCTCTAATTGCGATGATCTGGAGACGTGGAAGAGAAGCTAGTTGGGCGAGTCCTCCCTGAAGATCAACTTCACACCAGGGTCGGCCATGACAAATAAGTGACCTTAGCAACTTTCTTGCTCGGGGACTTCCGTCCATGGGGTCTGAGGGAATGGTGGTTTGACAACCACGAGAGAAAAGGCTTGCGTTTCCTCAAGCTGTGGAATGTCGCTCGGGCGTCTCCGTGAATCTACACTCTCCTCGGTTGTAGTTCCAAGGTTACACCTCACACCGATGTGATGAGATCCCCACACGACGGCTGCCTCTATCGACGTGACCTTGGAGCTTTTGGAATCCAGGTTCAAAAAGGAGGCTCCTCAGCCTTCCAGCATGTTTACCAGGTCCACTACTTCCAACATGCGCGTCGGGAAAAAGCACTTCTGTTGCCTTTGCACTTCGCCACGTTATTCGGTCGCGAGATGATGCCTTTTCCTTGTGTGCCCCGATTTCCGCGATATACTTTTAGCGCACATTACCTCGACACCGACGACACATCGTACGTCCTGTGTCAGTTTGAGTCCCGGACACCCCCACTGATTTGCTTCTCTAACGAGGCAAGCGACACAAACACACACTACACACTCACACAGCCATAAGGGTGGTGGAGTACCGGAGTTGGACCTGGGTAGTTAGTAGAGGGATGAGTGGTGGCCACCAAGTCCAACGTATTCTTTCGTGATTTTTTTTCGTGGCCCTGAGGGCACACACGCTTGCCCTAAGGGAGTCTCTATCACTCAGGACACAAAGCAGTTTGGATTTCCAAGACTCCTATACAGTCATACTACCGCGAGTCTCTCTCATCTTTGGCCTGACGAAGGAGACTCCTCCGAAAGCTCGCCACACTCCAAACGGCCCTTTTCAGACAGACGGACGGACAGACACACATACGCAAATACACAGAAATATAGGCAGGCACATACACTCCGAAACACACGCACGCACGTGCGCACACGCATGCGTGCACGCACACATGCACACACAAACTCCACAGATCGGTTAAAAACAAGGTCAGAGTTCAAACCTTGACCCTACTTCCCCTACCCCAAAGCCAACCTCAGTGCTTCTTTCACTGCCAGACCGTCCTCCGTTGGACTCGACCTGAAAGCGAGCGTTTTATCGAGCTTCTCTCCCGTCTTATTAGGACCAGCAAATCGACGCCTCGAACCCGCTAATTCTTGCCTCCTCTTTCTCGACTGATCAAGCAGGCTGGTCTCTGAAGACAGCCCTCTCCTCTCTGGCCCCCTAATCAAATTCTCCTTCCCCTCCCCCAGATCATCGGGGCCACCTTCCCTCTGACTCCGGCTCGCTCCCTGTTCTTGTGAGTGGAGGGCAAGGCACGACCTCTTAGGTTCCTAATCACAGGGCTGAGACTGTTGCGCCATCCATTAAGGCAAGAGGAGGTCCCCTGGAAAACCACCACCCCGAACCCTGGAGAGAGAGGTCCAATTCTTCTGACACACCTCTTCAGCGCGTAGAGCGTGGTCAATCAGCGATCTCTGCGCGCTTTCCCATCTTCAGCACGATACCGTGCAGCCAGCCGGCGATTGCTAAAAAAGTCATGCCCTGAAAAAATAACCCCGTTTTCTTCTCTCTCTCTCTCTCTCTCTCTCTCTCTCTCTCTCTCTCTCTCTCTCTCTCTCTCTCTCTCTCTCTAACCCCTTCTCTCTCTGTCTCGCTTTCTCTCTCGCTCTCTCTCTCTCTCTCTCGCTCGCTCTCTCTCTCTCTCTCTCTCGCTCGCTCTCTCTCGCTCTCGCTCTCGCTCTCTCTCGCTCTCGCTCTCGCTCTCTCTCTCTCTCGCTCTCGCTCTCTCGCTCGCTCTCTCGCTCGCTCTCTCTCGCTCTCTCTCTCTCACTCTCTCTCGCTCTCTCGCTCTCGCTCTCGCTCTCTCTCTCTCTCTCTCTCTCGCTCTCTCTCTCTCATTATCTCTCTCTCGCGCTCTCTCTCTCGTTCTCTCTCTCTCTCTCTCTCTCTCTCTCTCTCTCTCTCTCTCTCTCCCTCGCTCTCTCTTTCTCGCTCTCTGTCTCTCTCTCTCTCTGTCCCTTTTTCGAGTGGAAAGCAAGTGTCTTTTTCTCCTTCATCGCCCCTCGAACGTATATTACTAGCATTGGTGGCCGCTTCGTTCAAAGTCGACTGAAATGGACACCATTACGAAGAAACCCCTAGCAAGCTCGTTTCATCTGCACTCCGCGGGCCGAGAAGTCTGGGTCTTCAATTGCCAGGCTTCGGTTCCTAGTCCCTCTAAATGGCCACAGGATCGTCAGGCGCTTGGGGATGCAAACTGGACCACGTTGCAAGCTTTTTTGTGACTGCCTGTGTGTCCCTGCTCTCTACCGACCGCCATCAGAAGCGAGGTGCACCGTGGAGGTTTTTCTGAAACCGTGCTTTCTACCTAATGCGCCTAGCATGGTTACTTGGAGCCTGGCCGCATGTTCAGTGAGAAATGTGTCCCAGACGTTCGAACTCGAGCAAGGAAAGTAGTGTCGATTCGATACTGATACATGTAGACACAAACATTGCAATTGGCAAATTGCTGGAGAAAACGCTGCGATCGCCGGTGATGGAAATTTTACTTCGACTTGTAAAGCGAGCATTGTATTGCAGCCTGCAGTTTACAGGCAAAGAAACAAGCAGCGACTTCCTGGCCCGGCCTGGATTCCTGAAGCTGTAAATGTGTGTGCAAACGTGCAGACAAAAGGCATTTAAGAGAACTAAAGCCTATTTTAATCGAGGCCAAAAAAATCTACTAGCGGCCTTGCTTTGATAATGACCGACTTTCTGGGTAATGTTTCTTCCATACGTCTAAAAAAAGGTGTGATCATTTTATGAATTTTTTGTGACGCTTACTTGCATCCTTTAAAGAGCTCTCCTTCATCCATCCAATAACTACCCGAAAGTTATCCGCTCGCTATCTGTAGCGCGTTGTGTAGGGAGCTTGACTTATCACACAACTCGAGCGTTGTAATAAAACAGTTTCTTTTATTATTTTGTACAAGTTTTAAAATGTGTTAACGATCAGCTGATGAACAATGAAAAATGTGAACTAATACAATATACGCAATTATGAAAAAGAAAGAATACATCAGGGCATGTAACAAGGCTTTGCTTTAATACTGAGTGATTTTCTTGACAATCCATCTTCCAAACGTCAAAAAATGGAAAGATTATCTTGACCATCTCAGTTTTGCCTACCTGCATCCCTTCAGAGATGGGAGGGAAGGAGGTAGATAGGGAGGGAGGGAGGTAGATAGGGAGGTAGAGAGGGAGGGAGGGAGGGAGGGAGGGAGGGGAGTGTTACAGCCTAACAGCCTTTACAGTATAGACTCGTCAGAGCAGCAACAGTCCAAACTGTCAGGTCGCTCTCCTGGGTAACGCTGATTTCCTGTGGCAGATGGCGTCTACAGTTCACCCGTGCTCCGCCCAGAACATACCTGGGAATCATGCACGCAGGCGAGCACGTTTTCCACATGCCTGACAACTCCTAACGTATCCTAGATCTATCCAGTAGCCACCCAAGAGCTATCTAAGTCACGTGCAGTGGCAATCCAAGACTATTTAAGAGATGTTTCAGTGCACTCAAAAGTGGTGGCAATGGTGGTGGTGGTGGCGGTGGCGGCGGTGATCGTGGTAGTGGTGGTGGCGGCGGCAGTGATAGTGGTGGTGATGGTAGTGGTGGTGGTGGTGGCGGCGGCGGAGGTGGTGGTAGTAGTGATTGTAGTTGTGGTGATAGTGGTGGTTGTGGTGGCGGTGTCGGCGGTGGAGGTGGTGACGGCAATAGTGGTATATAGTGGTGGTGGCGGCGGTGGTAGTAGTAGGAGTAGTAGCAATGGCGATGGCGGTGGTGGTGGTGGTGGTAGTGGTAACGACAATGGTGGTGGTGGTGGTGCTGGTGGTGGTGGCAGCGGTTGATGGTTTTGGTGGTGGTGGTGGTAGTAATGGTGTTGGTGGTTGCTGGTGGTAATGATGGTGGTGTTTGGTGGTGGCGGTGGTGGTAATGATGATGGTAGTAGTGGTGGTGGTGGTGGTGGTGGTGGTGGTGGTGGTGGTGGTGGTGGTGGTGGTGGTGGTGGTGGTGGTGGTGGTGGTGATGGTGGCGGTGGTGGTGGTGATGGTGGCGGCGGTGGTGGTGGCGGTGGCGGTGGCGGTGGTGGTAGTGGTGGTAATGGTGGCAGTTGTGGCAGTGATGATGGTGGTGATGGTGATGGTGGTGGTGGTGCGGGTGGTGGTAGAAGCAATGGTGGTGGTGGAGGTGGTGCGGGTGGTGGTGGTGGTAGTAGAAGCAATGATGTTGACGGTGGTGGTGGTGGTGGTGGTGGTGGTGGTGGTGGTGGTGGTGTAGGTGGTGGTGGTGGTGGTGGTGGTGGTGGTGGTGGTGGTGGTGGTGGTGGTGGTGGTGGTGGTGGTGATGGTGGTGGTAGTAGAAGCAATGATGTTGACGGTGGTGGTGGTGGTGGTGGTGGTGGTGGTGGTGGTGGTGGTGGTGGTGTAGGTGGTGGTGGTGGTGGTGGTGGTGGTGGTGATGGTGATAGTGGTGGTGGTGGTGGTGGTGGTGGTGGTAGGTGGTGGTGGTGGTGGTGGTGGTGGTGGTGGTGGTGGTGGTGGTGGTGGTGGTGGTGGTGGTGGTGGTGTTGTAATCATGCTCTATCCACACATAAAAATAGAAGATCGGTTGACGATATGAGCGGAGATCCCTGTACATAATTTTCATATCAGATTTGCACTCCTCCAAATGAATGTTCCATCAAATGAATGATACATTTGTAGTGATCGTTTCTCTATGGCGCTTTCGTCGCCTCTGGTTACAAACGTGAAAATGTGGGGTTTATATACGGGAGAGTGTCACTAGTGGATGGAGCTGCACCGCACACGGCGGCCAAGCGTCAGCGCTGGATGTGACTTGAAGCCTTTAGTTGCCTTCATAGGTCACGGAACCCAGCGGTTGAAGACAGTCTCAGTTTATGTTGGTGTGGCTCCATGCCTGCGTGAAAAGCAATATAGCCTCAGAGCTCGTCTCTCTTCGCTGTAACAAATGGATGCTCTCCAGTCAAATGCCCACACTTTCTCTAAGTGGCACTTAAAAACCTATCGCCTCTTCCCACGTTTTATAGTTCCGCCATTTTACTTAAACTTTCCGCGAAAGAACGCCGCTTCAAAGGGGGACAACTGCGACCATTTGCCGGTGTCGCAAACTTTTCTTCCCCAAGGGAAGAGTTCCGACGGGTTGGACTTATTTTTCGCTGCTGACGTCACACCTGGTGAAAGCGTCTGGTCCCATGGGAAAGTCTGGAGGCCGGAGACGCTTTGGAACTGGCGGTTCGTTCTCGATTCGCGCTCCGCAGAGTGACCTGTCAGATCCGATGGGCAAGGTGACGAGGAAACTTTCCCCCGAGTCTTTCCTAAAGCACCAAAGCAAACTCTGAGTCGTCACTCTCGAAACGTTTCTGTCGCCATCTCGCTTGGCCACAGCAAATGCCAGATTTGATGTTGTTGCATTCTGGGTCTCAGATAAGAGTGCGTCGTTCGTTGGGATTTGGTCTGGTTGATTGTGTACTTCGAAACAAAGGCAAGCTTTCTTCGTGCTTCTGTTCTTGAAAAAGTTATTGACGTCGGTAAGAAGATTAACTGAGAAATCTTACGAAAAAAGTCTATTTTCAACCAAAGGAAACAGTTCTTCAGGATTTGCTGTCATTGATGTTAGACTGTAAAGGACTAGTAAACTTTAAAACTGACTTTAGCCCCTGAAAAAAGCTATTGGTACAAGCCAAAGAATAAAAAGGAAGTTGGAAAGGGGGTTCTTTTTGGCGAAACACAACTAAAAACGTTGGCCACAAAAAAAAGAACAACAGACTTATGTTTTCTCAAAGTTTTCTGCTTTTTGGCTGTTTTCCTGTGTCGAGGCTTTCTCGAATTTCTCTTAGCGGGAGAGTAGTTTATTACTTTGCTACATGAGAACGCACCTTAAAAAGGGACAGACGGATCAACGGGACCTGATCCGATCCGATCCGATCCAATATGATTAGATTAGATCAGATCAAACAACCAAACCAAAATCAATCAATCAGTCCAAATAAAATCAGTTGAAATAAATCCAAATCAATCCAGATTAATCCAAATGAAATTAATCCAAATCAATCCAAATCAATTTAATAAAACCAATTAAATAAATCAAATCAATTAATCAATTAATCAAATCGATTAGTCAATGAATCAATTTATATATATATATATATATATATATACATATATATATATAGAGAGAGAGAGACCTATATATCTCTATCTCTCTCTCTCTCTCTCTCTATATATATATATATATATCTACATGAATATTATACACACATACATATCAAAATGGCTTAAGTCATTTTAGGGGGGTACGTTCATTGTACATGATGAACACATTACATATTGCAACTCATGCAGCCAATGAGGCCAGGGAACAAGATTGCAAACGGCGACTTCTTTACAATTAAGAAATGTATAGCAAACAACAATATTATTTGACATACAGTATACTGTTCAGCAATGACGTGGAGATGTAATTCCTTTCTTACTCACTCACTCATTCACTCAACCACCCACCCTCTGACTGGTTACTGTTCCTTTTTACATGTTCCCAAATCATGAAATTACTTTGAATTGAACAGATATATCCAATAGACTTGTTATTGCGCCATGGCCATCGTTATGGACTGAATAGAAGTATTACTCGAATACATCATTAATCTCACCATAATTCATTGCATTCATAAACTTCACCATCTCCCACCTATCCTCCACCCACCCCCAAACCCTACTATCTCCCACTCTACCCCTCTTACACCACCAATCCCCACCTCGTACCACCGTAATCCTCTGATGACATCTCTCTTATTTTGACTGCTCATGATGAGGGGCGAAGACACTGGTATCGTCCATTGACCTAGGTTCGAGTAGGCTGAAGCCGCACAAAGTGCAGTTTCAGAGAAGAGCTCTGCACCGTTGCTTCCAAACAATGTTCGAACCAATCATAGCGCTGATGGAACAGTACCTTGCTATGCCTTTTGCACGTCCGGCCTGTACTCCACACAGTTTGAGTCCGCTCACGAACCTCGCGTGGATGCTTCCAAGCGATCCGACTACTAGCACGACTAATTTGCATTTGTAGCCAAGATCGTCGATCCTCTGGCACAAGGGAAAGTATTCTTTGAATTTGCTGTTGTAGCAGTCATCAGCAAAAGTGTCAAAGTGGACAGACACTTCCACTATCGCACATGTTTTCTCAGTGGGGTCAATGAGGCACAGATCCGGCCTAGTGCGACGCAACTCTGAGAATGCCCCGTCTTCCCATTCCACGAAATGTGAGGGTTTCACGTGCTGATCAGTCAGGACACATTACTTGTGATGATTTTAGCAATCCTGGGCCGGGTTTGAAAATAGGTAGTCGATCTTGGTATCAAGATCTTGCTTCGCAGTAAGAGCTAGCTATAAAAAAACTACCCAACGTGACGAAGTAATGCGCATGCGTAGACGTCACGACAAGAGGTGAACTAGCCACATGTCAATGGCCGACGTGTTGCCGGTTCATTCAGAAAACGCTCTATTTCGAGATACTAGCAACCCATCCAAAGAAAATATAAGCCATGCACAGCATTAATTTATCAAAGGTGTATGTTGAATGCATTAATAGATCGTGAAACCTCCTACAGTTTACACATCGAATGCAGGTCAACGCAGCCACGCCGAACATTTGTCTCCAAGATGGCGGCGCGCACTGTACTCATGCTGTCCGCCATCTTGAATCTTAAAAGGAAGAACCTCTCAATCTGCCTCGCTCAATCTACGCTCGTCTACGATTGGCTCGATAGCAAGCAAAGAATGAAACTGCCCATTCGGCGAGATCTGCGTAGATCTACCGAGATCTTCGCATTTTCAAACCCGGCCCTGTTGTGACGCTTTTGGATGGAGTTCTTATTTCTTTTACATCCGTTGATTATGTGACTGACCGTTTCGGTATGAAAGCCACATCTCTGACACTGCTTAGGGCTGGTTGTAGATTCGTAGAGGTGCAAAAGTGTATTGCACTCTTCTTCACAGTCAACGCAAAGTCATCGCTGTCGGTCTTTCTAAGTCATATTCTCAGCCTCGCACAGATATCGTTCAGCTGAATCCACTGCGACTTTTTCCAGTTGCCTCGTGATGCTTTGATGAGCCTGTAGTTACTGTCTGTTTGTTATCCCGCGAAGTTGTTTTCCGCGTCGTTGTCAGGCTGTGAGGAGCAATTTCTTTTGGTCGGGTGGATGTGGAGTGATTCTCTTCCCGTATGTCTGGTTTGTTCGTCGTCGCTGTTCAGGACACTTAGAGCGAACGAGAGTTTCTTGCGTGCGTGGGTTTAACCCAAACCACCTGCTTTGCGAGGAGAAAACATATACGCACGAGTTGAGGACTTGTTCAGTCCTATCCATGCTCGCACACAGGACACGATTTCATCTTCTAGGTGATCTAGGTCTTTCTCGCTGAAATGGGAGTTGGCGAAGTAGAAGTGGAGCTTCGAAGTTGCCATGGTGTTGACGGCTTGGAGCTTGGCGGCAACAGGAAGCGGTGCTGCATCAATTTTGTCTAATGTTTTCTCAAATTCTTCTATGAGCTGTTTCACTTGATCTTGCTCAGAGGTGGCAGTCAGGTTACATACATACATACATACATACATACATACATACATACATACATACATACATACATACATACATACATACATACATACATACATACATACATACATACATACATACATACAGACACACAGACATACAGACATACAGACATACACACAGACAGACACACAGACAGACAGACAGACAGACACACAGACACACAGACATACAGACATACAGACATACACACAGACAGACACACAGACAGACACACACACAGACAGACAGACACACAGACAGACACACAGACAGACACACAGACAGACAGACAGACAGACAGACAGACAGACAGACAGACAGACAGACAGACAGACAGACAGACAGACAGACAGACAGACAGACAGACAGACAGACAGACAGACAGACATATACACATACATACATATACACACATATAGCAGCAGTGCAAATAATTCATTGGGCAAGGCGATAATTATATCAGACAGGAAACTGGGTGTTGCGCAATGCGTGTAGACGTGATAAATGCTGTGTCAGTTCTACGACGAAAGGCACGCTGCACACTTGATCTATGTACATTGTAGAGAATCGCCGTCATTCCATGACTGACTACGCTCTCTTTCAAAATGGCGTGGAAAGCCTTCCTGCAGGCTCTGGAACTATTTCAAAATATTATCGTGTCAACAAAGACTCGCATTATTCGACATTGTTTTTTCACTACCTTTCCTCAATGCCTTCACTGGCGTGTGCGTGATTGCAAACGTGCGACTGTGTGTGCATGTATTCGTGCGTGCGTATTCATGTTTGCATGTGTGCATACATTCATGTCTCGCAGTCTGTGCATCTGCGTTCATGCGATAATGACTGCTCTTCTCTCCATTTAGCGATCTGCCCTCTCTGTCTATCGGACAGTCCGCCAGTGCGTCGATTCATTTACCTGTTTTTGAATCGCTCTCTCTCTTTCTCTCTCTCTTTCTCTCTCTCTCTTTCTCTCTCTCTTTCTCTCTCTCCATCTCTCTCTCCCCTCTCTATTTCTCTCTCTATGTCTCTCTCTCTCTCTATCTTCCCCCCCTCTCTCTCTCTTCGTCTCTACCACTCTCTCCGTCTCTCTCTCTCTCTCTCTCTCTCTCTCTCTCTCTCTCTCTCTCCGTCTCTCTGCCTCCGTGTCTCTCTCCCTCCGTGTTTCTCTCTCCGACTTTTCTCTCCCCGTCTCTCTCTCTCTATCTCTCTCTCCGTCTCTCTCTCTGTCTCTCTCTGTCTCTCTTTCTCTATCTCTTTCCATCTCTCTCTCTCTCTCGTCTCTCTCTCCGTCTCTCTCTCTCCGTCTCTCTCTCCGTCTCTCTCTTTCTCTCTATCTCTCTCTTTCCGTCTCTCTCTCTCTCTCTCCGTCTCTCTCTCCGTCTCTCTCTCTCT
>JAWQFJ010034001.1:427500-432447 GCA_034096865.1 Theodoxus fluviatilis
CAAGACAACAGGAAGCCAGACGGCAAGACAACAGGAAGCCAGACGGCAAGACAACAGGAAGCCAGACGACAAGACAACAGGAAGCCAGACGGCAAGACAACAGGAAGTCAGACGGCAAGACAACAGGAAGCCAGACGGCAAGACAACAGGAAGCCAGACGGCAAGACAACAGGAAGCCAGACGACAAGACAACAGGAAGCCAGACGACAAGACAACAGGAAGCCAGACGACAAGACAACAGGAAGCCAGACGGCAAGACAACAGGAAGCCAGACGACAAGACAACAGGAAGCCAGACGACAAGACAACAGGAAGCCAGAGGACAAGACAACAGGAAGCCAGACGGCAAGACAACAGGAAGCCAGACGGCAAGACAACAGGAAGCCAGACGACAAGACAACAGGAAGCCAGACGACAAGACAACAGGAAGCCAGACGACAAGACAACAGGAAGCCAGAGGACAAGACAACAGGAAGCCAGACGACAAGACAACAGGAAGCCAGACGACAAGACAACAGGAAGTCAGACGACAAGACAACAGGAAGCCAGACGACAAGACAACAGGAAGCCAGACGACAAGACAACAGGAAGCCAGACGACAAGACAACAGGAAGCCCGACGGCAAGACAACAGCAGTTTTGGTCACAGGAGACTGAAGACCGACTCAATCCTTTCTCCTCAAGGTCCCATTTTTACTTGTCGAGGTTGTTTGACTTTCAAAATAGAATGTAAAACACCAGACTCCCTCGAGACACTGCTGTCTTTTGTTCCTCTCGTCTGCTGACCTGCAGGAAGATTTGTCAGCAGTTTCGTCTGAACCCACGCATCAGAGGTTTCTCTCAACCCAGGACCACGTGCACCCAAAGATCAGAACAATGTCTGCTCAGCCCGTCGTGACGTAGGGAAGGGGGCGGAACAACGAGGGTCGGGGTGAGAGTAAAGGGGGAGGGTGGGGGGAAAGGATTATGATGATGAGGGGGTGGGGGATGTTTGAGCGAGGATGGGAGAAAACCATGTGGAGTGAGTTTATTGCTTGGATCGACAAGAAAAATGAGCCTATGTAGAGTTTGGTGGACGGGTGGGTGGGTGGACGGACGGACGGACGGACGGACGGATGGATGGGAGAGTAGATGGATGGGGGAACACATGAGGCTTCAGGACCAACACCCATGGAGGCAACGCCAAGCCAGTGCACAGCCAAAAGCGAGGTTAGCAGGAAAGTGATCAAGTCATACTGAGCTCTCTTGATTCGCCTCGTACGGATTTTCTATGGAAACGCGGTGGGTTTAGTTTTAATCCAGCCAGTGTGAGAATGAGTTCGATGAAGTAAGGTGGCCGTGGGACATTTCTCGATATGTTCTTCTATGTATCGTGATTCCCTCTTATCCCCGAGGGTGTCCTCATTGTGGAGACACTATCACAGTTTAAACTACACCGAGTTTCTGTACTTTGTTGTAATCTCTTCTTTCTCCAATCAGGAGCAGGAAATAATAAAGATCATGCCTCAAATCTCAAACCGTGATAATTTCGTTTGGTAAGTAACATTGAAAAAGGCATTTAAAGCTGGAGGAAACAGGCTTACGGTCGAAAATGTCCCTCCCCACCCCCACCCCGGTGGTGTTGTGGGTGTGTTTTGTTACTCAAGATTTCTTTCGTCATCGTTTGTGACAAATTCAGCTTTTGTGACCTGAACCAGCAAGAGGTACAAAAAGTCCAATTTGAAAAGTTTCTGTATTTGGAATCACGAAAAAAGAGACAGTTTTTAATTGTTTCTATAGCAATTAGATGATTCAAAATGAAGTTATAACAGATTGCGGTTGACTACTCGCAAATCTGTCGTTTTGAGAAGCGGCGGTTTTAGTAGACACAGGCAGCGAATGTCCATAGTCCCTAGCAACGAGGGCCAGAGTCCCTAGCAACGAGGGCCAGAGTCCCTAGCAACAAGGGCCAGAGTCCCTAGCAACGAGGGCCAGATGCGTTTTACACGGGAATTTCACAACTCGATGAAGTGTGAGTGGGCAGAGCGAGCCTAGAAAAGACTGGAGATTTCAAAATCACGCAATAAGCACAGGTAACGATGCCGTGGGAATCTCACATCTTTTATTCAACTCACGCAGATTCGGTGCTTTTCAGACAAACACTAAAAGGTAAGCAGTTCTGTGAATCAAACCACTTTTGAGGCTGTAAGTATCTTCAGAGCTCTTGTAGATGCCAGATAAGTGGTCCCAGAAGTAATAAATAGCTCAAACTCGAATTCGACAAAAATCAGGTTAGAAAGAAATGTTATGAGCGTTTTCTGGCGTATCGCTCTGGCGACTATGTAAACCTTTTGCCGGATCCGATCTGATCTCATGCAGCGCACGCCGCTTGTAGTGCAGGTATTGTACATGTATGTGGCTCTCCTGTGCCCCTTCCTTGCTGCTGTATCATATGCCGCTGTATCCTATGCTGCTGTATCCTATGCTGCTGTATCCTATGCTGCTGTATCCTATGCTGCTGTATCATATGCTGCTGTATCATATGCTGCTGTATCATATGCTGCTGTATCATATGCTGCTGTATCACATGCTGCTGTATCATATGCTGCTGTATCATATGCTGCTGTATCATATGCTACTGTATCATATGCTGCTGTATCACATGCTGCTGTATCATATGCTGCTGTATCATATGCTACTGTATCATATGCTACTGTATCATATGCTGCTGTATCATATGCTGCTGTATCATATGCTACTGTATCATATGACACATTCCTTGTGGATGGACGACACATCCCGTGGTTGATAACGAAAATGAAATTTATCAATCGATAAAATAAACAAAATGATTTTTTGTGGGGGAAAGAAACGGCCTTTCGGTTTATAGCATTCGTAGTACGACAAAAACAGTGTCTGTGTGTGTGTGTGTGTGTGTGTGTGTGTGTGTGTGTGCGCGCGCGCGCATATGTGTGTGCGTGTTTGTGTGTGTGCGATTGTGTGTGCGTGAGTATGTGTGCGTGCATTTATGCGCGCATGTGTGTGTGTGCGTGCGAGTGTATGTGTATGTGTATGTGTGCACGTATGTGCGTGTGTGCGATTTTTCTTTTAACATTCATGGAGCGATGTAATATTGATGGCAATCAGACGCGAGCAATCTTTGCTGTTTGTTCTCTCTTGTACTATGTGCCAATTAATGTCCTGTTATCAGACAATGATTGAGAGTGCTGATAAACGTAAACCTAGAACAGATTCATCCACGAATTGCTTTCCAGGAGCATCGCATTTTGGAGCTTTTGGCATTTTCTGTCATTATATCTGTCAATCAGACGAAATGACAATTCATCTTAATTATCAAACCATCTTTGTCGAGTTCTTTTGCCACAGCTGCCGCTAAATTTCTGCATTTGACACGATTCCGACGCCTTGTAGCGGGAGAACTTTGGACTCAGTTCTTTGGAATTCCAGTCACGAAGACACCCAGATGATGCCAGTTCCTCTTTGGAGACTCCAACCAACACTCCTCTGAAGCCATCCTCACAGCGATAATTGCAGTCGAAGCTGGAGTTTTGTCAACGATCATGACTATGCAAATCTCCCTCCTTGTGGAGTAAGAACTATTGCCTCCATGGTCTGGCTTGTGCTTGTTAAACCCTAGGAACAATGGCGCAGATGATTTAATCCAGAGGCTTTCGGCACTCGGTCGAGTGATTGACAAGTAGAATGGGCTGTTTACTCCGTTTTAGAATGGGTCTTTCTCTGTAGAAAATGGCGTCTAATTCGTGACCTTTGTTCGCGACGTGCGTGAATTTACGAAGAGGGATGTTACAATATTTTTTGTAACAGCCACATTGTCAGGCTTTGTGACTGGCTGTGGTGGAGCTGATTAATATTCATCACGCAGTTCCTCCATCATTATTCAGGAAAGTGGGTTGTTGTTTTTTTGCGAGAGCAATCATGTCTGACACGTGTGTATGCGTGACATGCGTAAGGGAAGAGAGAGAGGCAGACAGAGAGAGAGAGCAGAGAGAGAGAGAGAGGCTAGACAAGAGAAGAAGAGAGAGAGAGCAGAGAGAGAGATGGCAGACAGCAAGAGAGAGAGAGAGACAGAGAGACCACACAGAGAGAGAGAGAGATTGAGACAGAGCACGAGGGAGGAGTGCAAGTACGCACAGGAAGAGAGTGAGAAGAAGAGATTAGAGAGAGAGAGAGAAGAGACAGACAGAGACATGAGACAGAGACAGAGAGAACAGAGAGATGAGACAGAGACAGAGGACGGACGAGAGAGAGAGATAAGAGACGAGAGGAGAGTAAGAGTAGAGAGAGAGAGAGAGAGATTGACAGAGAGAGATTGACACAGAGAGAGAGAGAAGCAGAGAGAGGGAGACAGACACCGAGAGAGAGAGACAGACATAGAGAGAGGCATACACAGGGAGAGGCAGACAGAGAGAGAGAGAGAGAGAGAGAGAGACAGAGCTAGAGAGAGAGCAACACAGAGGAGAGCACAGACCACAGAGGCACACAGACAGACAGAGAGAGCACAGAACAGAGAGACAGACAGAGACAGAGAGGAGAGATAGAGAGACGGAGGGAGAGAGGCGAGACAGAGACATAGAGAGAGGAGACGACAGAGAGAGAGAGAGGAGATAAGAGAGAGAGAGACAGACACGAGACAGAGAGGCAGAGAGAAGAGCAGAGAGACGAAGGCAGCCAGAGAGAGAGGAAGAGAGAGAGAGAAGAGAGAGAGAGAGAGAGACGACAGACACAGAGGACGAGAGAGAGAGATAAAGAGACAGAGAGAAGAGAGAGACAGAGCAGAGCAGACAGAGAGAGAGAGAGAGACGAGAGAGAGAGAGAGACAGACACGAGACGAGAGAGAGACAGAGAAAGAGAGGCAGACAGACAGAGAGAGAGAGCAGACATAGAGAGAGAGACAGAGAGAGAGGACAGAGAGACAGACACAGAAGAGA